>QEWY01000483.1:222060-237434 GCA_006503575.1 Baylisascaris schroederi
TGCCTTTTCGAAATTCTTGATAAACCTGAGGGTGGTAGAGAGGATGTAATGTTATACCCTCGATGGGGTTAGGACAGCCTGCAAATGCATGACGTCATATCGTTGTGAAAGTCGACAACGTGTATTTTTTGTTTTGCACTGACAGAACAACACTGATGTGCCTCGTATGCCTTCAAGTTGAAACGAATCCTCTTCAGGCTGTAAATCTATGACCCAACCTGTGCCTTCCTAGAATTGCGAAAGAAAAACTTTTTTTAAACACAGAAAAAGATTTCACATTTTTAAAAAAAAGCATTTTTTACTAAAACATTTTTTAAGGGACATTTTTGTTTTTTCCACAAAAAATATTCACAAAAAATTTTGGATAAAAATATTTTTAATCGGCAAAAAAAACCCTCTTTTCTTTGGAGAGGGATGTGATGGGATATTTTGGGAATTTTTTATATTTCCAGTGAGAAGAAAAAAAAGGATTTTTGAAAATATATTCGACCTATCGTAAAAATATATTCGACCAGGCTAGCGATCATGCATCACAAAATCGAATAACGCATTTTATGGAATATAAATAAGAAATCAAGAAGGATTCACCTTACGTTAATTTTTAGCTAATAATATTCGCTTAATTTAATTACTACAATTTAACAATCTAACAGGTAATCTTTTTTATGCGATCGGTTGAATAACACCGACCTCTTTACCTGAATTCGATGCACTGAACAAAACACTTTTTTCAATTTTCGACTGCGAGATGGAATATTCGCATGCGAAATCACGTAATCTTAACAGGATGAACGGAAAAAAAATTTTGGAAGTTTTGTTCAACGCGCGTACTTCAAATCCAATCATATTCGATGGTAACAAACAAACAAAAAAAAAAACCTGACGAGATGAGCTTGGCAAGCATAAAAATTAAAAATCAAGTTGAAAGTTGCAATTGCAACTTTGAGACTCTCTTTTTTTTTGAAACTTATAAAACTTTGCTGCTCAAGTATTTTTTTTAATTTTCGGCTGCGAGATGGAATATTCGCATGCGAAATCACATAATCTTAATAGGATGAACGAGAAAAAAGTTTTGGAAGTTTTGTTCAACGTGCGTACTTCAAATCCAATCATATTCGATGGTAAAAAACAAACATAAGAAAAAAAACCTGACGAGATGAGCTTGGCAAGCGTAAAAATTAAAAATCAACTTGAAATTTGCAATTGCAACTTTGAGACTCTCTTTTTTTTGAAACTTATAAAACTTTGCTGCTCAAGTTTTAGTGGTTCTCAAGCGGAAATTAACGCAAAAAAGTTGATCAGTAACCTTTCTATTCCATTCTGAATAATCAAACATTGCAGAAAAAAAACCAAATTGGCCAAAAGTTTCGTAATTGCCAAACCAATTCGGATGTAAAAGTGCAACAAGATAGAAGTGGTTCATATACTTTTAAAGGCAAGGTCACTGTGAGCTCTCTGTAAGGATGTGGGAATTGTTTTATCAACGCATAAACATTCCAAAAACAACATTCCCCCTCTCCCAAAAAGGTATTTCTCGTTGTGGTTATAACCCGAATCCACCTATTCTTAGCTAAGGTAGCAGGTATCGTCTACCTGCGCGTAGCTAAGGTAGCAGGTACCATTTACCCGCAGGCAATACATGTTAGCAATGAGTGGTATCCAGCATTTCTATGGAAAAAAGGGAAAACTCGGTATTAATAGTAACAGTAGTAGTAACAACTTCTACTTACAAGTGAACAAAGAAAAGCAATGCACTAAGGAGATGATCTACAGTTGATTGTAATTATGACGTCATAACGTTGTATTTTCTTTCATCTAGGCGTATTTTTCAAGGTTGCTAATTACAAACCTAAGCGGAAATTCCTCCATATAAGCGGAAATCTAAACTATCATTAAATGGAGGAATAAAACCGTAATTGATGATGAAATAAATGCGAATAAAGAATAAAACCATTCAAAACGTTATTGATTCATTAGTGAAGCGATAACAACTAGAAATGGGCAATTCGATTTGATAGTTCATAGTTTTATGACCGCCGACATCTATAGCACACCTCCAAAACGATCTCCCACCGTGACATTTGCGCCACCAATATAAGTAACGGTTAACTTTATGCGGAGAATTGGTTTTACCCTTAGGTTTAGACTGTTTCTCAAAACTTCACTTATCATTCTAATAGTGGTTGATCACTAAACGCCTTATCATTCGTTATCAGTATCAACAGGGTCGAGGCGCAAATGTCCCACCAACCAGCAACTACCTGTGCCCTATTCAGGACAGGTAATGCGGGTAATGGTTAGTAATAAATGAAAAACGTAAACAATGAAGTAACTAGCCGACAAATATTATAGAGTTTCCTAAAAAAATCCAACAATATCGTTCAATAAAGAATTTCAACATTTCTGTATTAATAACTAAAAAAGGATCGCAACGCTTCCTAATAATTCAAAGCCCTATAATATTAACGCCATATAATTTTCGAGGTTGAATTTCAATGATCGTTTGCTACCGTAACCCTATTTCAGTTTCAGGAGCTGGTCTGTAACTTTGCAGTGAAAAATCCGCCCCTCGTACAAGAGCTCCCCCCCCCCCCCCCCCCCACCCCCCCCCCCCCCCCACTTTTTAGAACCCCTGTCTTTTATTTACCTGTCTTACACCTTCACAGGCGTGAATATAAGCGACACTCGTAATTGTCTGATCAATAAATGACTTTTTAAAGTTGGTGAATATACCAACTTACAGCGGTAAAATGTAAAAATATAAATTCCAGGATAAGCGGGCAACCGGAAACGGTTTTTCCGGATCCGTCGACCTTCTCTTCGATCGAGCAATAGAGCTCTACAGAAACACTTCACTTTTCTCCACAAAGTTAATGAAATAAAGTTAAATGAAATTAACATTATAAATCGAGAGATAAAGTGGAAAACCGTACGTCGAAAGTATTGAAGGATAGCGAATAATAGAAACTGTAATACTACATTGAATATGATTTACAATAAATAAGTAATAGCAGTAATACGTAATAAAATGCAAATATATTCTAATTTATATGCATAAATCATAAATTAAACAAAGCGAAATAGGTGGGCCGAAATTTGCATATTCAATTTAAAATTCACGCGGTAAAATTACCAGGGAATGGTGATGTTTCAATGATATGCAAATCACCTATTGATAGATCGTTGGTTTAGTTAATATAGTAGACCACCAAATTTTGCTAAGAACCATTACTTTTAGATTTATGAATTATTTTGGTCTAGGATATTTCTGCTCTATAGTAAGTCATTTTTCGAATTTTTTTGTTTATTCTTTCTAAATTATTTGAATTATTTTGATGCTTATATGAAAAAATTTTCAATCTTTTTTACTATTTTTTTTTTCAGTGAGAAAATTAATAAAATCTGATTAATCAATGAATAAATCTTTAGAGGATCAAGATTTTGAAATAAATATACGCCATTGACAAAGGATTATACAGTTTATTTATGACCGTTTGTATGTTATATCAATTATAATTCGGTTGAAATATGCAAAAATTATACATCCATACAGATAATACAATCAGAAAATCCTTGAAAATATCCCGTTCCCATTGACTCAACAATACTTCATAGAAGGCCACTGGATCTTCCAATAACAATGCACTCACTCCGTTTACCTATCAAATTTCATACTTGATTCTACCGTCGCAATACACCTGAGTTCTAAGACAAAGACCTTTTTGATCGTGCAATTCTTTCGATTCGATTTCGCTGGACCACAACACTTGGTAGAAGTTGGAGATCGAGGTCAAGCTATGAGGTCACTCCATAGATCGAGTAAAGTAACAATTTAATGGTGCTCGAACGCAACTCGCCTTCCAACGCTTTCGTAGCTATTGTAAGCTAGCTTAAGAAGTACAGCACACATTAAGTTCCAGTTATTGGTGAATGTCTACCATTACCTGAGGCTGTAGTAATAAAATCTCCACGAATATGGATATCTTTTTTGTTACAATAACTTGGCCATATCCGTCTACGTCATGAAAGGCAGCTTCCGGTCGTACGCTTAAACCGGAAAATGAATACACAGACAGATTTTACCGCTGCCAGCTGAGTTGTTTCAAAAGAAAATTTGCATATTCATTAGAAAAATTTGGGAGTTTCTACGGAATTTAATCGTGGTTACTCGATCGCCATCGTCTCCAACGCATTCTGAATTATACGAGGGCCACTCATTCATGCGTGGACATAAACGCAGACCCATTCGTTTTTTGCACTGGCCGAGTCTAACGTCTTTGCAATTGTATGCATGAAAATCGTTCGATAGATGTGAGACGAATTTGCATATGATTAAATATTCAAATATCCTTTAATGAAATCAATTTTAAGTGTACCACTTTCGCCTCGATCGTTGCGTCAAGAACGGTTGTGACTCATTTGGGACCACTCGACTCATACTGTAGATGGATAGCAGACAGGTTTCAAAATTGCTGCGAAAAGATACAGATGCAATTTCACCCACTGCAAAAATCGTTCATTAAATATCTATGTATACACCTGAGGGCATAGACAAGTTAAAACACTATCACAGCATTGCTGAATTCCTAAGGTATAGCCTGCGTAATTTTTGCACTAAATTATTGAAGCTGCAATGTGTCCTCATCCCCTCCCCCCTCCTCCTTCCCTGATTTTTTAGTATAGCGGTTTCAAAAAAGACGGCGTTGATAAGGAGTTGAGCTGAACCTGAGGCAAAGATAGATATTATAACCTTAACATTTAACAACGTGTTGCTCTTTCATAAGTAAAACAAACCATCGTAGTACTTCCGCCTCATTTCAGGTTTTCAGCGATTTTATGGTAATATAAAACCATTTGCTTTCCGAAACTCACTTTAACAGTTCGAATTCGTAATATAATGGTAGTGGAAACACGGTTTCGTGCAGAGCTGGAAAACAGATGTGATCCTTAGCTATGCCGTCATATGAATTAAGGTACCGGAGTGGGGAGGGGGGAGGGGAGGGGGGAGGAGGAGGTTAAGATGAAGGTGGGAGGTGAGGGGTACTTCCTGCGAATGAAAATATTTTAGAAAGAGATCTTTTCGATGCAGGTTTCCCATTTTTTGCTTTATATATGCATAACACCCTTCATTTAAACCATCAAGAGCTGCACGATAGCAGTAATCGAAGATGTGATTTAAAAGGTTCATCATACCTACTCAACACCGTTATAAGGTGATATGACCCACCTGAAGTTAGGGTATTATTGCTAATCAGAATGGGTTTGAAGGGAATGGAGAAACACAGGTGGAGTGATCGACGATTCTATGCCTCTAATATTATTCATGAACGAAATGATTGGATGCAAATATAGATGAGTGTTTGTTGGTGCGTCGAACTAGCGAATTGAGGCGTTTTTAAGCTGCGGGACATCGTTGTTGCTGTCGCTGATAACGAATGGATGCCCTCAGGGGTCTTCTCTCGACGATTTCCGATCCTCATCGATCGAATATTGCACCAATAAAAGCTTTTTGTATCTATGATGGATGCGGTAGTGAACGCTTTTGCATCGTTCAATGAATGCAACTTGGGCGCCTCAAGTACTGCGAGCGGTGTTTGGGTTGATGCACACTTATGCAGAGCATCGTGAGACTCTCCCATACTTATAATAGTATCGTTGATGGTTATATTACCGTTCTTTCATCGTTTAGGAGTCAGGAGTTTTTATTTTCTTCTTTTATAAATATTCATTTTTCATCTCAAGAGTTTCATTTCTTTTAATGTTGTGTTATTTGCAAATCGGAAACGATTTGATTGTTGTTTTTTTTTTTTAACTGTGCGATCCTTATAGAGGGTGCTATGGAATGAGGGATTTGTGGTTCTAGGCTGTTCAAAAGAGGAGATCACTGGCCCTAACATGAGCAGGACCCGCGGCTCTTTGGATACAGTAGTGCAGGAATCCTTGCACTTACCACAAAAAAAAAATTGGCCATTCCTGTTAACTAAGAAGAACTGAAATACTAGAGGCGGTCTTGTCGCCACATTCAAATATATTTTTCCCGGTGATGCATTACTAGAACTTTAAAGTATGCAGAAAGGAGGTCTGCATTTGCACAGATATCAATTCTACTTATGGGTGGAGGAGGTGACGAATGCTTCACATTAGTGGCTAAGGGGCTATGGATTCCTGTGACGTGGTCTGGCCACTGGGTAAGCCATGACTTGGCCACACATTTCTTAATTTAAGGTGTTATACGTGACGCAGCATTTCTTAGATTCCTAGACACAGGCTCGACCTTTCTCAGCTCAAGCTTGATCTTCCTTAGCACAAGCTTGACCCAGTAAATCTACTACATCCCAGAATTCAAAATTTTCGTCTCATTGTTTGCAACGTTCGAATAAACAATTTGCACTCGCTGTTCTATAGTGGAGAAATATATTTCCATCAGTATTAGGGGAAAACAACCTAAAATCCTGTAAATACCCCAATGCGTTGGTTTTTTGAATGCATACGAAGACCTCCTTCAAGTTCGGCTGGTTTAGAAGGTCGCTGTCGACGTGGATGCGCATCCACTGAACTATCCCCGCCTTCTGCGTCACTGTCATAACAACCATCCATCTGTTCCTAGTAAAGTCGTAAGGTAATACACCGACGTTTGTCGTCGATGCTCGTTGTTTCTTCTGTTTTCAAAGAGCTGCACGTATTGCTTGAGGTGTATACCTTTTAGGATTATCTACTATTTTAGGATTACTTAGGTATGTTTAGGTTGATGTTCGACGTTCTTTGTGATATAATTCTTTACTTTATTTCCAATTGTTGAATTTTCTTTTCTCTATTTTTAGGAGGTTGGACGATTTAAAAGATTCGCAAACGAAACAAGACCGGAAGGACGATATGGGTCGAAAATTGAAGAAACAGAGGTATCACTTAGGGTTGTTCCAGACGACTGTGAAGTTCTCGCATATTTCATATTTTCATTCTAAGAATTTTTTTTCGTGAGAGAGCTTTTTTCTAATATTTTCCGTTAATTTTTAATAAAAAAACTCGTTTTTAATCCTGTGATTAAGAAAGGAAAATATGATCTCGGCGATATAATCTTTTAAAGCAAGAGAAAAACACCATAGAGAATTCGATATAACAAATAAGAAATAAGGGTCGGATCGCTGAAATTTTTCTCATCTTATCATCTCTCAAATTATTAACGAATTCCCTTCATTCACCTTCAGCTTCAAATATAACTGACCAATATACAGGTATATTCTATGCGCAATTAAGAAATTACAGGTATATAGGTATATCCTATACAAAATTAAGAAAGACAAATACCTTTGATTTAATTCCACCACTATTTTCCTAAATTGTTCGGCCACTTTGGCGACGTATATTGCCAGCACTTCTACCGAATAGAGAGACCAACGCAGAGTTAACCGTTCACCTAAAATACCGCACAACAACACTGAACCGATCTCTTTTTTTTTTTCCTACTACAATGGGTTGAAAATTTTTGCATTTTATTGAATTCACAAATTTTTGCATTTTATTGAATTCACAAATTTTTGCATTTTATTGAATTCACAAATTTTTGCAATTTCTTTATGGTCGTCGAATTTGCTTAAGTAAACTCTAATATAATTTAATTCATAAACAGATCTACAATCGGTTGCATTTGTTCGATTAAACGATATAGTCGAATGGTAAGATGAGGCATGGTATCTGTTTGTATGTATGTGTATGTTGGTGTCCGTCTGTGTCTGTCTGTGTCTGCGACAATTTGACGCCCATAATATTTGAAGCTAAAGTTTTGAATTTGGTGAATGTAATTTCTACACCATGAAAAGACTCACTCAACCAACCTTCAGAATGACTTCTTAATTTTATGAAGACTTATAGACATTCAAAAATTCTTTCAGATTAACATAAAGAAAACTGTTTACTAATCGTTCGGGTCGTAAAGCATAAAAAGGCAATTTTTTATAGGGCATTTATGTGAGCGGTCGGTTTCTTAAAAAATATGGGTGTATTCATTGATGATATTGATTTTAAGCACTATTTATTCATTCGTTTGCAGTGTATTGCTTGAAACCATCTTTTTGAATTCCGTCGTATTCAACAAAACTCATTTGGAGTCAAGGTGAGGGGATAGAGGTGGGGGAGGGGGTGCTGATTTTTTTGTCACCGGAAGTACCTCTCCACTTTTTATGTAAAAAAACCTGCGTGAAACTCAAAAAAAATGTTTTCTATTAATTAAATTCAAAAACTTCCGCTTGAAATTTTTTCAAAACTTTCAAAGTCTTTGTGACCTCTTATATGATTGCATAAATCACATTCACGTTAGATTGCAACGATTGCATAAAATTATTACACATTCCAAATATAATGAAAAAATAATTTAAGTTTATTTTTAGGAAAATACATCACGAAGAAGAAGATAACGATGAAATATATGATGAAATTGATCGATTCCATCAGAAGCGTAACGAAATTCTTGATTTTGAAGAGAAACGACCTGCAAAGCAGACTGAAGTATTGAATGTTGAAGGTGATCTTTCATCAGACGAAGAGGAATTCCAACAAGATGACGATTCGTTTTTCGATTCAGATGACGAGAAGGAAACATCTCTCAATGAAGGTCCGATAATTGTTCTTTATTTATATATTTATGAGCTGATGTTATATGTATATATGTTTATATATTTATTTATTTATATTTATATATACATTGTATACATATATATACATATACAATAGTGCTAACTTAGAAGTGGTCATTGAAATTAATATAGGGTGGGGGATGGTAATAGCTATTTGATATATATTTGTATTTCAGTGTTGCCATCAGCAAATCAATGGGGTCGTATAAGACGAGCATACTATCATACGTCTTATGTTGATGCCGATTTTGGAGGTATGAATGAGAGTGACGAGGAATTGGCTGAATTGGAACGAGAAGATGCAACACAAAGGCAGAAAAAGCTCGATGCTGCTTTACAGGCTGTGCGATTCGACGATTTGGTAATCATTTACTGTTCAGTTGACTAGTGTACTTATCGTATATGGGCCATTAAACCCCCCCCCCCTTCCCCCATCCCCTCTACTCCTAAGCATTTTTGAATAAAATTCTTCGTTTGTTTTTGCGTTCTATGAATTGCAGTTTAAGTGTGCTTAGAAAACCGAGGTTGCTACGCAAAGAACACCTCATTGAGCTATTAGAAGGTGCTGTATTGCTTTGCTGACAGGCATGCATGTTTATTTTTTCTATATGCTTATCCATGATGAAGTCCGCTATGGTTTTTCGAGATTGGTCAACTCCCTAAGGTCACCCTTTCACCCGTTTTCCACTCCACCATCTTGAACTTGGCTGCTGCCATGTGTCTGGAGCAAGCGCCAGTAAGTCAAGGGAAGGAGGCCTTATAGCATTATCATCTGCATATCTGCACAGATTTGCGTGTGCAGCTATAGAAATATCTGTATACCTTTATATCTCCGTCGGTGTTTAATAATTTCCACTTTGTTGACTGTCGTTATGGTCTAGAAATAAGTTTTGACCAGAATTTATGTTCACCACTAACGAATTTGAATCGTTTCGGTATAAATTTAATGTGAAGTGAATTAGGCGTTGGTGGTTGAGTGACCCGATCGAATTGATCAGAAATCGACGGGGTTTTTTTTTTTTGCCTTGAATGACTCAAAAGTGCCCTCATATCTACCTGCGCTGCGTTATAATTGTTGCCGTATTCAAGGAAGTTGAAGCGATACAAATTGCACCCAAGAAAAAGGCTATCGATTTGGAAGCGATGAGTGAAGAGCAAAAATTGGAATATTTCTTGAATAAGAATCCTGAATTCACGAAAATGGTCGACGAATATAAAGAAAAAGTGAGTTATTTCTTTGCCTGCTTATTGAGCTTATCGGAAACGAGTTGAAGATTTGCTAGTTTTTTCCATCTCAAATCGGTTGCCAGTTGCCATCGTCAACGTTCTAATATTAGAAGAGAACGAGACAATTCATTACAGAAACACCAGGATTCCATCCAGAATTTCGTGGTTTTATGGTACCTACCATGAGGTCGATTTCAGTCATAGAAATAGCCTTTTCACCCTTTATGAAATTAGCCGCTTATGTTGTTCATAACTTTTGGAATTCAGCTCATACTCACAGCGCTTCCGTTATTTTATATACGACGTAGAATGCTTATATTTGAGATGAGAGTTTATATTCACATAGGCGTTTGTGTTATTCATAGCTTCTAGGTGGTCAGTAAACGATCAGCGATAAGAGAGATGGTTAGGAGAGGGGGCTTATAAATAGATAAATACGGTAACTTTGTACTGATATTCATTTTCCTCAATGTGTTCGATCACCAGCATTATTTATTTTAATATTTATTAAGTGATTATTGCTGTAAAATGTCGACTGCTTGTCTATCATCCATAAAAGTAGAAGATAGTTACTTGTATTTATTTTCCTTATGTAAAGATTTGAAAACACAAAATTAACTCATTAATTCCCGGTTATTTGAGGATTTTTTAACCTCTAGGGGTTTTATTCAAGGTATTATGGTAATTTTCCAGCTGATTTTATTCATATTCTTGGTTTATTTTCAATCTTGGGAGGGAATTTTGTCACTCAGTCTAAATTCAATGCAATATTTCTATTCCCTTAGCAGTATGAGAGGAATTAGTTGATATCGTTGTTCAGTCATCAATCTTCTATAGTGGATGGAATAGGTCGTTGCTGATGGCTTTATGTTTATAAGTGATTTAAAAACTGAGTAGCAAATTTGACTTATCTGAACTTTTAGTGTTCGTAAAAGTTCTGCAAAGGTTGATTTGCTAAAATTGCATAAATTTCACAATTTTTGCAAAATTTGCAAACGAGTCTTTGCAAAAATCGATTTCATTTATGTCTGTAGGAAGTGATTAGGTGTACTGTTAGGACTATGATCGTGGTGAATGTCCTAATTGGTGACGGATTGGAATAGAATATGCTACGATAGAATGGAATAGGATAGAAGGGGTTAACTCTCAGATGACTAAGAGTGTTCGAAGCCAAAGGATTGAAATGTCTTGCGAATATCTTTTTATATTCAGCGTGAATTAATGAATACTCGTCTTATGCCATTGTTGAAAGTTATCAACGCGTTACACACTGAGCGACGCACTGTTCTCGAGCAACAACTTCGATCTGCGATTGCGTTGTTCTCGAGGTCGGGTACTTCATACTTATTTTTGATTGTTGAAGTGATAGGAACTGTTGAGTTGATGGCCTTAAGTTAAGTTATTATCAGGCGATTAGCTTTTACTAATAAAGAAATTCTTGGTTAGCTCTAGCGTTTTTTACGATCCGAACAGATTAAGGGCTTGTAACTTTAGGAAAATATTGTAATTTTTAGATGTATTGGTTATGAACCATATATTTTCCCCTCTTCTGTCTTTTCCATCCTCACCCGCACTTCATCCTCCCCATTTCTTCCTCTATTATCCACCATCGATCTCTTCTTCGTGAAGAGAATTTTTTTTTTCAATATTTTTGGATGAAATTTTATAATATTTTTCATCTTTAAGTATATAAAATGAATATATTTAATATTCGTTATTATTATTAAGTTTAATTAAATTATTGCAAAACATCGTAAATGAGGAAAAAGATAGGTATTTTAATAGGCAACGAGTAGTAGAGATATTTCGCTTCTATCCTTTTCTTCTTTATTGTGATATTTTAATATTGATTTGAATCAAACCTGAAATATGGCTTTGCCTTGTATCCGTACTTATTTTCTGATTTTGGTAAGTTAAACGGTATTCCTGGGAAAAGTTAGCTGATATTCCCGGGAAGTCGTTTTAGGAATTTTTGGTTTCTGAAAGCGACTCGGATTTCTTTAGTACAGCAAGGTTATAATTTTAGGAAATTTTATAATCACCAAGTGAGATTCTTTATAATCACTAGGTGAGATTCTCTTCCGAATTTCCTTTTCCAGGTTGGCTGTTTTTTTTTTCCAATTTAGAAAAGATTCTTCGTGAAGAGAATTTTTTTTTTCAATATTTTTGGATGAAATTTTATAATATTTTTCGTCTTTAAGTATATAAAATGAATATATTTAATATTCGTTATTATTATTAAGTTTAATTAAATTATTGCAAAACATCGTAAATGAGGAAAAAGATAGGTATTTTAATAGGCAACGAGTAGTAGAGATATTTCGCTTCTATCCTTTTCTTCTCTATTGTGATATTTTAATATTGATTTGAATCAAACCTGAAATATGGCTTTGCCTTGTATCCGTACTTATTTTCTGATTTTGGTAAGTTAAACGGTATTCCTGGGAAAAGTTAGCTGATATTCCCGGGAAGTCGTTTTAGGAATTTTTGGTTTCTGAAAGCGACTCGGATTTCTTTAGTACAGCAAGGTTATAATTTTAGGAAATTTTATAATCACCAAGTGAGATTCTTTATAATCACTAGGTGAGATTCTCTTCCGAATTTCCTTTTCCAGGTTGGCTGTTTTTTTTTTCCAATTTAGAAAAGGTTTTATAATTTTTGACTTGAATTTTTTCAGTTATCTGCTGAATATATTGTTTTATATGTGCCTGAAGACGACGACAAATTTGAATATCGATGAGAATAAGAAATATGTCGATGAACATCCTGTTATTGATAGTATCATTTCGCAGAAAAAGGTTTTCTTTTTGTTGTAAAAAATTATCTTTTTCTTCACTTTTTTCTCATTTTTATGACTTTTTTTCTGTTTTTATTAATTTCCACTGCGGTTTTTTAAAGGCGATAGATGGGAAGAATGCTGATGAATTTTATATTGTTGATAGATTTAGGTAGTTGGTAATGGATGTTGCTCGATGAGTGATTGGTGAAATTTTGGTCATTCTTGAACCGATTATTAATAATCTGAATTTGTCGATGATATAATACCGAAAAAGAAGAAAAGCAGTATTATTGCTATGGAATCATCAATGGTTCAATTGAATGAGCCAGTTGACGGCGATCAAATCGTCGACGAACAAATCGAGGAAACTTTGGAATCCGGCAAACGTGCGATCACTTCTCAGGTAGATACGTCCGTTTTTTTCCGGAATACGCCTGCTATCCGGTTGGTAATCTTTATTGAGGTGACGTCAGAATTGGTCTGTAGATCATGAAGGGTTCATATGTGCTGAAGAGAAAAGAGATGATATAAGTTGAAATAGAGCTCTGATATCGTATCGATGATCAGTCTTATCAGTAGTCATTTATATTCACGGTCGGCTTGGGGAAGTGAGCATTCCATGGGAAAGTATGGGAAGAGAATGTGTACCCGTATCTCGACGATACTAAAAGAATGCCCATTTAGGTTTTTAATAATTAAAGTATAATAATGTTTTATTTATAGATTGAAAAGAATAAAGGTCTATCGGTAAAGCGAAAGAAGGGAACACAACATTCACGAGTGAAGAAAAGAAAACAATTCGAGAAAGCAATGATAAAGAAACGTTCACAGAAACCGGATGTGCGCAAAGAATTGAAGCCATATGCGGGCGAGACGAGAGGCATACGTGCCTCAACTATCAAGAGTATCAAGTTGAAGGCTTAGCAATTTTAATTTTTCATTGGGAAATCAGGAAACCACATTGGGAAAGCAATTTTCATGCATAATATTCCAGGAGCGGGAATTGATTTTAGAGAGGAAGGTGGGGATTTTATTGGGTATCTATGTGTGTACACTCATGGCATCTTATTATTGCGTTTATTGTTTTTGTTGGCAGATTTTACTTGAATAAAATATAGAAGGCTAAGTGGCGGTATTCAATTCACCGGAAACAAATCGACAACGTAGACTTGTAAATGTCAACCAAGAATTGCCTAATCTAATAATCTAATGGAAAGGTAATGTGCCACGACTTAGTGATGATAACAGATGGGCATCCGCTATGCTGAAGAAGCCAATTATGGAGACTGAGACCAAAAGGACAGAGCTAATGGTGGAAATGTTCCATCAAAAATGGCTGTAGCTCAACGGTCGGAAGATCTATAACAAGAAGTCGACTTGCACAGGTAAAGAATACACCTGCGAGTCTAAATCGGAAAGCAATTGTGGTATTCTGGTTGAAAATAAGCTCAAAATTCAACTACATTCAAGCAAACATGAAGAAGTTTTGGCTTATTTGTTTGCGTGAATAATGTTGATATTCTCGAAGCCCTAAACTTCAAGATCCAACAGGGGATTTTTTTCTTCGGGCAGACATTAGGTGTGAATCATTTTTAACCTAATAACCATCGTTTTTTGAGGGGAGAAAATGTTATTGCCCACATAGGGGGTGTGAGCTCGAGACATTTCGCTTGCCGAACCAATCATATGCCACTGAGCTATGAGCGACAACTAACAATGATTTGATGATCATTTTTAGAGTATTACTTAGTCAACCTTAAGCGAACGGTTTACACCACAAATCTGATATCGATAGTTGACACGATCGACGGAATGTTATAATTTCTGTGATTTTTAAATCATGATCAGTGAGGTTTTCGATATCGTTCACACCGTAGACCTTCATCGTTACCCTCTTCTTCCCTTCCTTCTCCAATCCGTTCCAGTTTTTCGGTGTAATCGAGTATGTTTCTGATCGAGGTAGTGAATCTTCTAATTATTTTCATCGCTTCATTTTCTGCCCAATCATTTCTTCCTCTTCGAGTTATCGTCTCCATCTCATTGTTAGTTCCATAGATAAGGACACTAAACAACAATTTAGTGGTTAGTGAAGAGTCATATGCCTATATCAATACATACTGCATTATATTGTCACGTCATCTAGATAGGAACATAATCGCATGATAACGGGTAATGATAAGAATCTCTTATGAAGCATATGTGTCTTCTAAATGTTGATGTTATTTTTTTCAATCTCTTCATTCTATTCGATTCAAATATTTTACTTTATGATGAAATTAGAAACTATGCTGTCAGTACTTGCTATCAAATATAAAAATTTTCATGCTTTTTAGATATTAATAATATTTAATTTATATAAAAATACTATAATAGCTTGATATATATAATATTTACTAGGCTTTAACTCCATCAATAGTTTCTTTAGTTTCAGCAATTAATTCAAAAATTACTTGTTTGTTTATTTAGCATTATTTAGTTTACTTTTATATTTATTTATTATTTTATTCATTTATTCATTTATTTATTCGAAGTTTATAGGAAGAATTTTCCGCTTTTATTTAAATATAGTTCATTTCAATCAGTATACTTACACTTTCTTTGTTCTTTCGCTCCTCTCTCTCCATCGAATTTCTGTGATTATCATTTATCATATAGTGGTGTCCTCCATCTTCCATCACTTATATATCAATAAAAATCACCCATCATATATATATACATATATATATATATATATATAT
>QEWY01000483.1:237453-335022 GCA_006503575.1 Baylisascaris schroederi
GAACTTTTAACAGTGGATAAAAATTGGAACTTAACTTTTTTTTAAAAATCAAACTTATTAATATTCTCTTTTAGTTTTGATCGCAAATTTGTCAAAACGTCACCATTATGTGATCCAAGTTGATCTTGTGGCTATATGTATATATATATATATATATATATATATATATATATATATATGTAATGTAGTATAACCAATCATATAACGGAACATTGAAATATCATTGGAATATCGCTATCAGACGGAGTATAATTCTCAAAATATCAAAGTACCACTAATTATTTTTTTTGCAACCTAAAATTAGGTCACCTCCTAAAATTTTTGTGTAAAAATCTATTGTATATCGATTCAACGAATTGAACTAATTGCCAGCCGCTAATATTTAATGTTGAAGACGTCTTTATTTCCGCTTATATTAGCTGTCAATAATTTTGAAAGATTTTATGATCAAATATGATCTGTATATTTTGTTGCTTTTATTACTACTTATAGCTTTTTTATAGTTTTTATTGTACTCATTTGTAAGCTATATTTTTCTCTTCTTTACTAAGAAGGTTTTTTTCTCTCATTAATTCATTTATATTTTAAAATTTAACGTTTTTGGATTTACAACAACGAATTAATACATTGTTTTCAACGTTTCATTTTGCAATCAAAAAAAAAACCTCAATAAACTATTTACAGAATTGAACACAATAAACCCGTCTCGTGTGAAGTGACGATATAACGGTGAATTTAATTATGGCAAACGTACGTACTATGGGACAAGGCAAAATTACAAAGGTTATTGGTTTGTTTAACTACCGATTGCTTTAATAACTTAGAACTTTAACTGCAATATTTGCCTAAATAGGTGCCTTATCTCGGTTTATTTGCCCCATATTTATCTAAATGGCCGCCTAATTTCGATTCGTTTTTCCAAAACGACCATTTTATTTGGGTTTATTTGTCTAAATGGCCATCTTATCTTAGTGTTCTTAACATTTTTTCATAAGCAAAATGAAAAGCAATTTTCTGTTTTATATTTTTACAATCGACTTTTTTGCCAATAAAATATGCAATCCTTCTTCCGTCCAACCGCTAAGATTTGAAGAAAAGTTTGCAATATCGTATTATCGATTCTTGAGTGGTAAATATCCGCTTTTTTTAAAGATATTATACCAAAAAAGTATTGGTCATCAATCGTCATTTTTGTTTATGATTGCAAATACCTTATAAAAACTAATCATTAAAAAAATGTTTACTATTCGCAATCATCAAAATGTTTACAATATTTATTTAATTATATAAAGTAATTCAAAATTGAATAATTTTCCCACTTAAATATTAAATGCATAAATCAATATAATGATTTTTATTTAAAATGGATGTTTCATAGTGTGGTTTTTATCTCCTCCATAGTTAAAAGCATCGCTGAATTAGGTGAGGTTGGCAACTACCTCGACCAGCTGAGTTGGAAACTATTTTTTCAACCAGATTGGTAAATACCACTCTGATTAAACCTGGTCATGTTGGGATCTAATTTAACCTGGACTCAACGGAATTGCCCACTTACAATTTTTGAGAGCATAGTTGTTGATATCATAACGAAAATCATCTCACATGTAATACGACGTACTGGACCTTAAAGATGGCTTTTTTTTGGCATAAATCGTTCATCAACTAGGAACATTTTAAATTTATGTATTTTAAATCAAATTTTATTTTAAACGAGTTTTAAATTTATCTATTTTGTTTTGAAATAACCTATTGATTTTCTTACTTTCTTCCGAGTTGTCTATATGGCCGATTCAGAGTACTTGTCCACTAAATATGTCAATGATTGCACATCCATCTGCTTTCAATGGTCTTTGCCTTTACCAACTTATTATTATGAACATTGTTCGCATAGTATCGAATTCAACACTATAAAAAAAAAAAATTCGAGGTGTTACCAAACATTTTTAGGGCACTAAATTACATCGTTTGAATAGAGTTAGTTTTTTTTTTTTCTAAATATATGTCATTATATCCAACGTGCTAAATTCAATTGTGAATTTCGAATGGCTTCAGTAAGTCTAGTAAAAGAGACTATCAGCTTTATGTATATTACCTCAGGCACAATTTTATTTCAGTTATCCAAACGATATGGATTTATTGATGGCGGTAGACTTGGCAATGTATTTTTTCCTATAACAGCGATACTTACCGGTGAAAAATGTGCAGATATTCGTGAAAAATTTCAGGTTTGAAGTTTCTCAATTTAGGTTTGAATTTTTCAATTTTAAGTTTGAAATTTTTCAATTTTAGGTTTGAAATTTTTCAATTTTAGGTCTGAAAATTTCGTTGTATTTATGAAAAGAAAAATATTATGGGAAAGAAACAGGTAAATTTGGAGGGATTGTAAAAATCTTAAAAGTTTTTCTTGCAAAAAATCACATACAATAAAGTGGAACTGTGCATAGTGCAACTAGTATCTCTTGTACTTTTTTGCTTTTCATAGCTTGGCCACATAGAATTGTGCTTAGGTAGCAAAATAAGTATATGCCAATATTATAAAGGTAAATTCTACTTTTACTCATATATTGAATAATGTCGACCTAAAGGAAGTAATTTTTTAGACTGAGGTGTTATTTTATTTTAATCTAAAGTCCCAAGAAAAATTGTTGAAATAAAAAAAAAGAAATAAACAAATATTCTGGCGGAATATGCCTTTTATGAGGTTCCGATTTACGGAATTTTTCGAATCATAAAGTAGAAAAGAATGAAAGTAACACTGAGCAAATAGCATATTATTAGATTCCATCGATATTCCATCATAAAAGCGTTATAAATGATGAAAAATTTTCAGGAGAAGGAGGAAGTAATATTTACCTCACAAAAACAGGATCCTCCATGCAATAATTGCAATTATATAGCAACATCGGTTGTACTCAAAAACGAATTAATAAGCATAGATGGAGAGATAGAAATCGTATCGAATAGGTAATTGATCATTTAATTGATCTACATATATTTGAAACTATGCAAAATGAAAAAGAATATGGAATAACATTTGTGAGAGAGAAGAATAAAGCAGAGGCATGTGAAGGGGCTGGGATATCCAGAAAACTGCTAAGGAATAGAATTTCCAGAAATAGATATAATCCTGTATTTGTTACCAATTTCTTCGATCATATTTTTTTTATAAATCCTCAAAAACATACCCAATCCCACCTCATTCCCCGCTAGTGTTCTACATGCTCACTACCCACTATCAAATAGATCCCTCTTTAATTTTTTATCGGATAGACTGGTGGGAAGGGGTAGGGGGAAGGAGCAAAACTGCCTTACGCTCTCAATATGCGAAGAAACGAACGTCGAGATAACCGGTATACTGTGGAATATTGAAGTGTTCTTTCTCTCTCTTCTTTATTTTGCAGTAGCGGATTAGAATGTCCATTGAGCTATCACCTTTAGATGCTCCCACTTTTTTAACATTAATGTTTAGTATCGGTCTCCAAAAAAGTTCCACTCAGAGTCTTTCGAATTTTGGTGCCTTCGAAGCTTTAAAGCTTAGAAGAATCACTAAAATCCCATGGCACTAGGAATTCGTAAATTCATATGTTTATACCCGTGTCGGCTGTTGAAGTCCCCATTCGAGAAGCCTCATTTGAGGCCTTCGGAAAGCGTTCGGGAACCCCGAAGTTTAAGTTCCCGAATTCAGACACTACTATTGTATATTCTTAAAACTCATCGATTTTATGCTCGAATAGAAACCGGTTTTGTGGATTAATATGCTCCATGCTTTAGGTAAACTAGAGTTTACGAAGTGAATATTTTTTCAAGCTGCATATAATGCTAAATGATATAATAATCGTTTAATTCCTCCTAAATGTAATCGGGGAACACTTCACTTTTTTAATTCGAATCATTTCACAACAATTTCACTCTACTTTTTTTTTTCAAATTTTTTCTAATCGTTTTCTCATTCGAATACGACTTCAAAAAAAAATGTAATGAGCGAATATTCCCGGAAAATTGTTTTTGAGATTTGCGTATGCTGAAGCATCAGATATTGGTCAAATATTTGTACCATTTTCGGCGAAGAATAATGCAGGCCAAGAATGGCATGGTGAAGGTGCTTTTCCTGGAATGTCTTGCACATTAACGGTAATTTTTTCATGTTATATTAAATGCTAGACTCTTAAAATATCAGAAAACTTTAAACACAATTTTATATCTACATGAAACGAGATTGTAGTACATTGGATTCGAACAAATCGTATTACAAATTTCCTCATATTTTTATATCATATCACATTTCCCCAACGTATATATTGAAAAATTTTTACATGCAGCAAGCAATTAAATCGGTTTGTGTTACCTCAGCTACTATTGATGATTTTCTATGCCTATACTATATTTGCAAGTCGCAACAGAGGAGAAAGAACCTAATGAAGTTTGAGAATATTATTCTGGCCTCGAGTAGAGCAATAACTTTAAGCTAACTTCATACTGCAGTAAATCTAAGCTAACTTTGTACTATCTTTTTCTATCAGACTTTTTTCGCTGATTAAATTCCACCTTTTAGTTCACGATGAAGTTCAGAATTTTCCAAAAGAGAGCTATCGATTTGAAAGTTATGGATTTTTAAACTTTTTAAAAGGGTGGAAGGAGACGGGGGAACTTAATCCGTTCTATTTTGGTCGCTTCAAAATATTTGATGTATTTTCGTTATTTTATTCTTTTTTATTCTAACTCTTGTGCTGATAGAGTGAACAAGTATACAATTGTTTAATCTTTTTATCGGTTAATCATCTAGCTACCGTAACTACTTGTGATTCTACCGTAACTACTAGTGATTTTATGAAAAATGAATGGGCTACCGTATTGCTATGAAACTAGATTATTTTATCAGTTTCCTTCGCCACTTTTTGTTTTCGCCACGTTCATTTCAGATCAATGAATTTCAAGTCGCTAAACGATTATAATTTATTCAAATTTTTAAAGATAAATTATACATATTCTCAATTCTTTTTTTATATTAACATTTCTATGTCAGAGCACAACATTGTTCCCTGTGTATCAGCATAAATATTATAGAGTATATCCTGAGGCATAAAGTATAAAGGCATCGATCCACTTTGATCTTTATCGATTGATCGGAATAGTGATGTCATTATTCGCCGATCAATGCTAATAAATTGATGCTTCATCTATTTCGCTCAAACATTCCACCAAATTTATGGCATTGATGAAAATTACAATCAATAAGGATCTATTTCTTTTTTTTCCACTGCTATGACGGGGTATTGGGAAAAATTTCGGCCATAGGAAGGAAGGGAAAGATTAAATAAATATTTGATGATTGTTCAATGAATAAGAAAAAAAAACAAATTTTTTAAGAAATCGATTCATATATAGCAATTTCGAATTCAAACTTTGAAGTCTCAATACGATTTACTAAAGAGTCAACTACTTAGGATAGGCAATAAATTGCAATGAATTGTAAAACTAATAGCTAGCAAATTTTTTGCAAACTATAAAATTGCAAACTGAACTAAAAAACTGCAAACTAAACTAAAAAATTGCAAACTAAACTAAAAAATTGCAAACTAAAAGAAAGAGTTCGCTAATAAAAATTGCAATGAATGGCAATGCGAAAACAAAAGTTTTGCATTAAGCAAAAAATATTTCAGTTTAAATTTATATGAGCAAAACTTTACCCAGAAAATTATTTGCAGCTATCATTCCCAAATAAGTCTCATATGCGTATAGATCAACAAGTTGAATGTTTACCCTCTCAGCTGGGAATAATAATTGGTCATCGTGGAATGAATAAACAACGATATATATTCGTCTATTCACCGCAGACGGGTCTTGCAAGGATACCTCATTCAATTCTGGATGAATCCATAAAAATTGGATGTTGGATCGAATATACATGCAAAAATATTTCAACAAAATTCGAGAAATATATTTGGGAAGCAACGGAAATCGTCGAAACGATACAACCCAAAATAATCAATACAATTATTGATAATGATGAGGTAAGATTGTTAGAGAAAAAATACATCAATTAATTTTACAGCAGATATACCAAATCTATTAGCACAAAAATACTCAATTATTTAACAAAAGCAAGAAAAATATTAAAATTTGCCATTAGGTTTGCGAGGTTACTATATTCTTTTCAATCACAGCCTTTCTATGTTTGTTTGGTTTTTTATTTTTTAGTTTTTATTTATTTATTTCTTGCAAAAGGAAAGCTGTTAAATATTTCTAAGAATCTACGCAGACTTGATGATCTCTTAGTTGATCAATGATCAATGATCAATGATCGTTGGTCGAAGTCGAAATAGGAGTGGGCATATTGATCATAGATGGACAATGAGACAATCCTCAAGCCCGGTTTTGTGTTGTGTTCCTCGAAATATTGTTGTAAAGAGGGGTTCTTTATTACTCTCAAACAAAAGCTCCGGAGCTACATAATATTGGAATCTTTTTCTGATTGTTAATCAATAAGGTGGCAGTCGCAATTCTAGTTTTGCAGATGTACCATGGGATGCGTTAAATGTAGAAATGATCGGTGATAATGAGAGCGATAGAAGTCAATGTGCACAATTACTCGTCACAGATGATAATTGGACGGTTAGTTTTATATCAATTTTTTTTTTTTTTGCAAATTTCAATATTACGCAAGAAAAAATTCACCTTTCATTTTTCCTTATGAAGTAATTTTCAAGATTTTTCAAGTATTCAGCAATATTCAGCTAAATAAAACAGCACAATATTTTCGGCAACTTAATAAATTGACAATATGAACAGCAAGATGTCTTGACGTTCCCATAGGCAATTCCTATAATTTATAGACTTTCCATATATTTAGGGTCTTTCATTCCACAGAGAAAGGTGGAATTTGAAGTCAAATGGTAGCATGTAATTTTCTCAATTCCATAAGGGAGGAGGAAAAGGCAGAAGATGGCTTATAATAGAGAATAAAGTTTTTCAGATCTTACAATGTAAATGGTGATGATTAAAGATGTAGTTGTATCGAAGGACTCGTAGTTGATATATAAAGGTCATCTATCACTTTGAAGTATTTTATTCAGTCGAATGAGCATATTTAGAGTTATGAGGTGAACCTGACAGATATAATCGAGGTTTTATGGTCGCTGTTTACTATCAATGAATTATTTCCAGGTAACTTTTGTGGACGATAAGTTACCCGGCAAGTTTTACGGTTTTTTGGAAAATCCAAAGTATGGCTCGGCATTTATGGCATGGACTGATATGGTTGCCGGACGTAATCCTCCTCAGATAGATACCGTATGTCGCGCTACCGTATTCAAGCAGTATCGTGGCAAGGAACGGGGCTTACGTGCAATTATGGTCTCACCTATTGCTTTCGGTCGACCAATTTATAGCCATCCATTGCATTCTTATAGCGGTAAATTGGTTGCTAGGAAAAAAATAGTTCTACAGGCCGGTGGAGAACACTTCAAGGGATCAACGGACAAGGTAAAATTTCTTTACCTATCGATAAATACTAGTTACTTTCTCATGATATCATTTAATTAAAAGGTATTTTTATATAAAATTAAAAAAAAAACAAACGTAATAGTATAAAATCGATAGTAAAATCAAGAGAACGTTATATATAGGGTATATGTAAAGCCTAAGCTTCTAGATTTATATTGATGTTAAAAATTGTTCGATCGTTAAAATTAAACTATAAAACGAATTAGCGTCGAAAATTTCAATATTTCACTTAATTTTTGCTCGTCTTACTCACTAAGATTGTACTCATGTAGAAATATCTAGATAATTTCTAAATGATGCAATAAATATTTCCGGATGGAGTCTCGCTATCCGGTAAAATGCGCCACTTTATCACTGTTCCGTATGTTTCTTGCCGTCCATATTGTATATGATGATGTGCAGATCGTTTGCGGAGCGATCCAATATTGTCTACATAACTGTTGATTTGTGGAGAGGCTAGCATAAAAGAAACTGAATCAAGTAGATGGTTACGAAGTTATTACAATAGTTGTTATAGTTTCTTTAAAAGGTGTTATACATATATACATATAACGTTCTGGTTTATGTGTTACCCTTTATACTCATATGGATTGGTCAAATATAGATTGGTTTGCTGAGGGCGATAAAGGTAAGCGCTTTACGAAATGGAATATTTGCCTCTATATTTTCTAGCCTGCAACTGTCTCAATTTTCGCTCGTATGCTAGTTGGGCTAGAATCCAACGGAATGAGACTATAAAATCGACTGGTGGATTGTACCTCGAGAAATACTTAGGGCGTTGGACTAGCTTTATTGGCTTTTCGAGCCACAAACAGAAAATAGAAGCAACAAATCTCAAAAATGGATCTGAAAATCAGTCGGTTGTTGATCTCTGTGATGCCGTCATAGCGGATGCAGAATGTTCCGCGAAAGGATCGCTGCAATAGCTCCTTCTGGGGATTGAGATATGATTCTGATTCATCGATGCGTCGCCTCGACTACCGCTTTTCATCCGTTCCTGCTAGAAAATTTTTCCAAGAGGATTCCAACGGGATTCTACAATCTCTATTCCACGTAAACTTTATCCGCAAATCTTTTCCTCCTACTGTATTACAGTAGGCACATTTGAAATAAATGTCTGTGCCCTCTTGAGCTACAAACTCGAAGTTAAAAAAAATTTCACGCATTACCTGGAAGAGTTTCTGAAAGATTTGAAACTGTGAAAGATTAAAGAGGTCGCTTATGGGAAATTTTGAGTAAAATTGGTCTCCGCGTCCTGTGATAAACCATTTGAATTTGTGAATAAAAAAGATAACTATTGTTTTATCAATGCTATCTGTCGTCTCTATTTCTTAACACTTTATCAACTCTCTTGTTGTGATAACTCATTATGCTCTACTTCAAAGAAATCAATTGGTGAGGGAACAGTATTTAATTTTCGCCCGCATGAAAAAGAGAATTACGGTCTCAGAATTTCAAAAAGCAGGTCTTTTGCAAAGACAATTGATTTTATGGATTTCTTTGACTGACTGCAGTTCTTTGGATTCCCATTTAATAGGAAGTTTGGGGAGTTAGGTGTACATGGCTTCAGATACCCGGGAAAATAAGTGAGAATATTTTGCTTCGCGAGATATTCACCCACCTCCTTACTGGTATCTTCCATCGCTACACACCTTCAATCCCAAATAAGAATACAACTGACAGCCTGAAAAGCTGTAGGGATCTTTGCAAAAAGCTTTATAACAAAAAAATACAATGCGAAGATAATTGCTAATCGTCGAAGATGATATCCTTCTTTTCCCCTCTTATTATGCATTGCTTATCTTAACTGTTCCCGCATATTTCTGCGGGTGAGACTATAAATCTGTTCCCGCATATTTCTGCGGGTGAGACTATAAATATGTCACTGATGCAAATTGAATATCTTTCGTGGATTGCTCCAAATTTTGACAAATTTACAGCTGTCATTCTCTCCTAATTTTGAGATATTTGCAGCTGTTGTTCCATGCTCAATCAGCAATATCATCGGTGTCGAGTGATCTTCAAAGTGCTCTTAGTTCATTCGATGGATTCACAAACGATATGGCAAATGTAAGCTATCCATAACGCATCAAAATCTTTCAGCTCATATCCATAAATCGATATTGGTGAGAAAATTCGAAATCTTAATGAATTTTTGCAGAAAATTGAAAAAAAAACAACGTTTTATTTAAACTTTCCAGGCGTAAACTTCATCGTTTTCCACTTTATCTTGGGCTAATGGATGAGACAATTATATATGCAATGAATGTTTGCAATATTGAAACTCCCTTCTCCCACACTCCGAAATATTTGTGCTAAATGGCATTCTTTGTGCTTATTCATACCCAATACATATTTATAAATTGGTCTGCTAACTAGATAAAGGAAAAAAAGATAATATCTTCAAAGACAAGCCTTTGAAATTATTTCATTTGATGGCCCCTTATTTCTTTGCCACTCGTTAATCATCACAATTTTCAGGAATGATAGCTGATAATTAAGGAAGAGGGAGAAGAAGTGCAGAAATTCAAGTTTGATGTGTTTAACTCATCGACATTTAAATTATTCCAAACTATTTGAAACGATACTCCATCTATTATGGGAAAACACATCATTAAACGTTGTTTTTTAGATATTTGAGCAATCGATTGGGTTAAATAAATTGACATATAAAGTTGCATATCCAACCAGCCGTTTCGAGACTTTTCTCCGCTAGCTGCTTAAATCTCATGGTTTCTTTCGTTTTGTTTTTCGATTTTTCATATAATTTTCTCAAGTGAAAAATATATTAATTCCGAATTCATTAATACCGATGAAAGACGCTATATTTTTTCAATTGTAAAATGATTTGAAAAATAACGTATTTTTTAAATAATAAAATAATAAGAAAAATGCCTAAGTAAAGTAATAGGGAAGAGGATCTTATAAGATGTACTACTATAAAATTCCATTATAAAATTTTATAGGCATGGAATATTAGACCAACGTCCTATCCTAATATAGCTACTATCGACAGACAATGTAGCACTAATGATACGAATAAGAAACAATTTCATTCCATTGAGGAGCCACCAAGCGATCTATTGCTTCCGTCAACGACACGGTTTGAAATGCAGGCAGCTATCTGGAAGGACAGTGAAACACAGACTGAACCGATGCTTGAGCAGATTATACTCAAAGATATCTTCGACGATGAACAACTACTTGGAAGATGTTTAGAGGCGAGTTTGAATCGAATCTTTTGATTATCTATCGCTTCTGAAATATTGAATGAAATTTACTTGGTCTACCTAGATGGTCTACCTGAATGGTACCATCCATTGAGGCTTGTATAAAATGGACGGCTTTACGGCGAGTTTTAATTAAACTATAAAACAATCTGATCTATTTTTCTCAGCGAGCGAATAGATCGATCAAGTTTAAATATGAGGATGGGAAAAAAAATTTTCTCTTGAATTTTTCTTCGAAATACTTAAGAAATTTTCGGAAATTTCTACTTTCGTAACATTCATATCGTGTAAGTAAACTTCAACCTGAGAACGTAATGAAAGTCAATACGTGGTAGATTATGTCTAATTAGTTGGCATCAAGGGATCACAATTATTTGCGAACGACACGGCAAGCAATAAACTACGAATATTGTGGAGCAGAGAGTCCTCGGGAATTGGAATACGGGAGGAATGATCATCGAAAGTTGGAGCTCAAATTTTGAGATTGCGAGTGCTAGAGCTGTTGGCCAAGAAACTTGACCTTATAATATCGAAGGGTCGAGCCACTTTTCCGATTTGTTAGTCCATGCCGAATCTAATACAATCATCCAATCTGACTGGACGCCCTTGTCGAATAGGATTTTGTATGTATATTATATGTGCATCGCCTATGTCGTTACTTCAGGATGACAGTGGTGCCCATGGTGCTATTTAGGTAAGTAGTCAAGTCCTGGTCAGTAAACCGTATTGCCAGCTGGATGTCCAGAATGCAACTGGCACAAATGCAATGCCTTTGGCACGAAAACATGGTTCGAAAAATTATACGCAGATTTATCTGAATGTCATTGACAAATCCTCGCTATGGGTGATGTTTTTTCGATCATATCTTGTGGATGTTCCTGTTTGACTTGTGACTTGTGTTCGTTTTGGGAACTCTTTAAACAAATTTTTTTTAGCAATTAGATGTGAAAATAGATATAATCTTCACCCATAACACTTATGATTTTTCTTCAAGCAATAGACACTGATTGGATGTTATCTGGCCAATGGCTATCCTTACAAGGTAAAGAGTGAAATTCGAAAGCGATTAAGATTCCCCCAACTGTTTCTTTTTATTTCGAAGGTTATATGAATGTTTAAATTTAATCGTGAATTATTTAATTTTTCAGCGATTTCCAACACATGTGAAGAGTTACTATCGTCAAAGTCGATGCAAATAATATCACCTATGGAAAGATCAATACCATAACCGAAGCAATTATGACAAAACGACGAAGAAAATGTATTAATATATTTCTAAGAAATTATAGCGCCTATTAATATTTATTTTTCTATATTTTAACATTTATTTTTTAAATACAATATTCTTATATTAATATTTCTAATCAATTTTACCAATTTATTAATTCATAGAATTTATAGTAATAACGAATAAAAGTTGTCCTATAAATATCGTCAAACTTTAATTAGTCTTTAATTGACGGTAAATCCATATCTAAAGTAGAAGGAGAGTTAAAACGAAAGAGAATAACTTGAAAATAAAATAAAATAAAACAATTAACTGAAGGAGTTTGTTGCGAATTATAAACTCCATCCAATAAATTTTTGATGAATAAATAATACTGTTTATTTTAATGCTTTTTCTCTATGCAAATTAAGAATAGAGGATGAGAACACAAACTATGAGATAAGAAAAGAGCAAGAAACATGATCGGAAGATATATACAAAGATATCCCCCTCGATCCATCTTTCGAGTCATCGAATTTTGCCCCCAAGTTCCACTTGAATGCTATTTATTTGTCTATCATATAGTTAATCGATCGCTCTCTGTTCTTATCCATTAAAAACGATTTAATTTTCCAATATCTACTCTATTAAAGGAATGTAATTGGTTGAAATAAAAGGTAATAGAGTGGTTGCATATCTACAGGTAACGACAAAGATTGACGGCTAATGATCAATTTTCGGGAAGTTTGCTTCAATTGCAATTACCAAAAGAACAAATGCATACAAAATAAGTTCGAAGATGAGCGTAGAACGATTTTTGTAAAACGATTGATGGGAAGCTGAAGGGGAGTAGGTATGGAGGAGGGGAAGGAGAGTAGAGGGAGAGTAGGAGAGGAAGGATGGGGAAAAAGAGAATGACAGGAGAAGGGACGGGAAAAGAAGAGTGGGAAGAGGAAAAGATATGGGAAAGCTAGGCGAGGAACAACGACAGGGAAGATGGGCGGGAACAGGCTGGCCAAGATTTATACCCACGACTACCGAAATTTCGCAGAAAGCAGGGAAGTGGATTTTGAAAGACGATTGTTGAATACATATTAGAGTACAATTTCGAGACTGTTCAAAACTCATACATACGTAGGTATATGCACGTATAGAAAAAATCTTCCTATAATGTGTCTTACAAATGCAAAATATGCAAATTAGCAAAATTCGATCCATATGATTGAAGCATTAAAAAAACTCTTCTATTGCTTCATCTTTTGATTAGTAGGAAATCTTTTGTAGAGAATCTTGTTTTTCTTCTAACGCCCAATTAATTTTAGGCTCTTTTCAAAAATTTTAGGACTTTAAAAGAATATTTTGGTGTATCGTTGAATCTAATATCCATTAGTTCCAATATTCGGTGCCAATTAGATGAACTTACCTCACATATCCGTTAATAACCTATTACATATATGGGTGATATGGTGAGCCCTATAGACAAAGTCATTGTCGAATATATTAAGATAGCTTGATGGAAGAAAAATTCATATTTCATGATAGGAAAAGTGGAAAATGCAAAAATTTATGTTTCAAGTAGCCAACCTTTTTGATATATTTCGTTTTGGATGCAAAAAAAGTTTAAATCCCTATAGTTAACAACGTTATTAAAAGTTTCCTTAATTTAGTGCTAACCAATATTTGAATTTGATCACTTTTTAACCTCATTAAATACGCTTTTTATTTCTATATATAAAATATTCAGAATATGATACAAAATTGTTTGTTATGAGTAGATAGATTCTATTTGTTTTAATTTAAATCGATGAGATATTCATGACTTATATGGGGCAATATTACTGAAATTATGGTATCACTAAAAGTGGAGATTTTCGATCCGATACACATCGCTTTTTTTATTCTTATGCGACCATGCAAACTCGTCTCTTAAGTGCGTCTTTATTTTCGTATGTACCCATCTATTGGCCAATTTGAATTCAGGAATCATTGGGAATAGAATTAAAGGATTTTGTGGATATAGGCTAACAGCATCGGATCAGTGAGGTATATAAAATCCAAAAATAAAGGTTATCACTCAAATACACAAATCTTTGAAATCATTTTGCAGTTGATGCGATCATAGAACCGAACCAAAGACATTGTAGTATATTAGCTATTTAAATATTGAATTACACCATGCTTGTGCTTTAGCGCTGCTAATTATCAGTTCAAAAACCGCACGAAAGCTAACAATTCTATAACATCTGCTCAGAAAGTTATACATTATCAGGTGTCCGGTGGTAATAATATAACCTAACAGGTAACATGTATTTAGCTTCGAAAAAAGTTTGAATTAAACCATCCGCCCGTTCGATATATGGCGGTATATACCATCCTATACCAGTAATGTACTAAATGGATAATATCTTACTCTATGATTCAAAGAATTTAGTTATGCGGCCCCTATATTGAACCACAAAATCGATATATAAGATGCGGATATCGGTGTTGAAATTAGAAACGATGATTCATAAAATATGGCCTACAAAATAGTGACATATCACCTGAGGAACAACACTTCTAGCCATACAAATGAGCAAACATTGCAAAAGAAACCAGCAATACTATAACCTTATTTAGTGCTCTAATACTATATTATTATAGACATTAATATGCTCTACGTGATAACAGCATAGCCTAACGCAATTGTTCAATAATATTGTTGTGGCGTATTGATATATGGAAAACTGATAAGCTGATAAAATGTTTCAACTTGAGCATTTCTTTGCCGGAAGTAACCTAAATTAGTTTATTGAATTTTTTTCTTCTTTTTTTTGCATTTAAACAATTCTATAAATAGGCGATATTCTTTCCATCGAGTCTGACTACTTTTATAGGTAATGCAATGTATGACACACTTGTAAGGTGTGTTGTGTTTAATTCATGGTTTTTTCGTCTGCGATCGTTATTAAGTGTATTGCATCTTGAAAGCACAACTATGCTGTTCTACTACTATTCGATGTTTTTCGAATATAAGTCATCCGTGGTCGACGAAGGGAGATTGCGAAATGTTCACAGTGTACATAACTTCGTTATAGGGGCAGTTGTGGGTGGGGCTGGTTAGAAATTTTATCGATAATCACTTATCAAAGTTAAAGATTTTGCCGCCGATCTCTTATCACCGTTAATGATAATACTAATCAAAAATTTTATCAATATTAGATATTATGAATCTCTTATACGTGATTTACATACGACGATTATACAGCTATGAAATCATCAACAATCTATTCCCATCTAAAATATTGAAGATAAGAAAAAAAAATCAATCATCTTGCTGACAGCCGTTATAATTTAGAATGTTGCCATATTTGCAGCTTTGATTTTTCTTCTGTCGTTGCTTCTCACATCAACTTTTTTTAAAAACTCTTTCTTCATGAAATATCTGTATTGCCACTTATTTCTATGTTTTTAGTGGTTTCTTTTTATAAGATATTAATATACTGCAAATGCGCATTTTAAATGCACAAATTGTTGTTTTTTTTGTGTTTTTTTGTTTTTTTTTTCGTTTTTTTTTGCATGGGATAGATCGCAAGATTTGATCTAAATGTTATGATCACATATGATTATTGCGCATGTAAAAAGATGCATGCTTTAGCTATATCATTCTGCTTTCTCGATAGAATATACTCACTCTCTCCTCATTCTCTACTTCCCCCTCCCTCTTCTCTCTTCTTCTCTCGTTCCATCGGTCTCTCTACTTCATTCGAGCTGTCTTTGTGAATTGCTTAAAAGTGTTATATCTGAACTGAATGATATACTTGCATTCGGTTTTGTAGAAGGTTGTAATGCACTCTACCGAATCTGTTTTCCATTCTTTGTCCATGTGAAATGCTTTCAACATGTCTACATTGCTCACCGATATCGCACCCTTCTGCGAACGTTTCCTCGCTCGTATTCTTTCCCATTCTTATAGTATTTTGCATCATTTTTGTGCGGATGATGTCAGGTGATGGATCTCCGTTTATTTTATTTTCTTTTTAATTCGAGATGTTGGTGTAGTTGTAAATGGTTAAGATAAGGTAAGGCAATATATGGAGTGCTATTATTTCTTATTGTATTGCTTTGCTACTGCTCTATAATCGCAAGTAGAGGGTAGGGGAATTATATAGTCATTTCGATGAAAAGTGCTTGCATTGAAATTGGGTGAATTGGGGGAGGGGGGGGAGGGCAAGGAGAGGGGGTTTATTAGCGAATACCATTTCGATTTCTATTATTTAAGAAATTTTTTTATTCGCCGATTGAGAGTTGATAGCATCTGTGGCAGCATTATTACCGATGGGAGGTTGCTTGATTTAAGGGAACACTTCTTGAATGCTGCTATTTATTGTTGTTTCTTCAATTTTTTATTTATTTTTTCACTACAGATCACCGATCCTGGGGAGTGAATTATTTCATGATGCCGATATATATATATATATATATATATATATAAAACTTATAATTCAGTGGGACTTAAAGGGTTTCAATGCCTTTAATCAGTTATTAAATAGAGTGAAGGAATTTGCTTTAAAAGAAATGAGCTTATATAACAGAGATATCACACAGTTACTGGCCATAAATAATTGAGATAAAGCTCAAGAACAAACAAACAAAAAAAAACAACTGTACTGATCCTATTTGGACAAACTTTCAGCAATCGCTAAATCTTGACGAGAATTTTCTTCCAAATTTTCCATCAGCAAACAACTGCAATCGATAATAATTTTACTACCATAAAAAATACCTTCAGGTTTCTTATGAAAGAATCTGGATTTTATGAAAAAATACTCAATAATGTTGTTGTACTTATGTTATATATCATCTATGGTGACCAAAATAATCGCATTGTGGACATTGTGAAAGTACTCAAATCATTGATGAATTTCTCGCAAGTTGAGCTTTTCGAGCATACAAATGCTGAGAATGCGGTTTTTTTTCTTTTTAAATTGGAATTTCTGGCCCCTCGTAGGGAGAGGGAGGGGGTGTTGCGAGAGAGAGAGAAAAATGAGATGGACAATGTCATGTTTCTGAAAGCTAATCTTTTTACATCTATATGCTCGAAGTGCCTCTAGAAATGGATCATTTTTTTTTCTGTTATGGCATTTTTGAATACCGATGGCATCGTACACTTTTTTTTTCCAGTTATGTAAGCGCTATGCCTTCATTGAAGACGAAAAACTAGGCAAAGTTTTCTTCTCGACACAAGCAATACTTACCGATACCGCTTGCACGGACCTTCGTCTAAAATTTCAGGTTTCTTTAATAGTCGATCTGATTCGTTAATGTTTCTGACTGATATTCACTTAGAATTTTAGAATTGCCTCACTTAGGGGTTGTAAAATAATTTTATTAAACGTTTATTTCGGGGGAGTACTCTAGATAACAAAAAAAAAAAAGAAAGGGTGGCAGAAAGGAGGTTGGTAGCTAGAAAGAGTGAAGGAAATAAGGTAGAAATGGGTAGAGAAGTGGACAGTAGACGAATATAATCATATATGCAAAAATGCCACTCATGATTGAATTTGTGGCTGTTTTTTCCAGATTGGTTTGGCGATATAAGCCAAATTTCAGGAAACGGCTATGGCCATGTATCACATCACCATGTAGAAGTCAATGTCGTGTTTTGAAAACGCTAGTTATGCATTGCAAATTTAATATACTCAATTCGTTTGCATATTTTCACTGAGGTTTACCTTAGAGTCGGAAGAGAGGTGAAGGAGATAGAAGAGGCTTAGGGGGGGATTGATCGCCATCTCATGCAATAAGGGCATTTTCAGGATAACGAAGTAGTGATATTCAGTGCACAGAAGCAAGTTCCCCCACGTAAAGGTTGCCATTTTGCGGCGACATCAGTCGCAAAGAAGCACGAAGTGAAAACTGTGCATGCAACTATAAAAGAGTTGCGTGACAGGTATATTCTTAGCTATTTTTAAATACGGAAAATATACCAATGCGTTAGTCGGAGGGGGGGGAGACCCTACCTTTTTTCCTCTCATCACACTTTCTCATTCCTTTCCTCAATTCTCACAGTTTCCGGTAGAATAAAATTGCAATATATTCGCATAGAAAAGTTGCTTAACAATTCCATCGTCAGGTGGCTTTACCGGATGGAGCAGCCTATTATAGAGGTCATGGGAGTTTCCAGTTTGCGCAATACTTCCTTAGTTCATTTAATCCCTAGTCCTCTATACTTATGGACATATTCACCGTAGATAAATATGCCTTAAAGACATGTTGCTTTAATTATATAATTGGTATAAAAATGAGAGTTTAGTTTTCAGGATTGCATTTGCTGATGCTGCAGATGTTGGACTTATATTAATACCGTTTTCGGCGAAAGATGTGACAGGACGAGAATGGCGCGGAGTCGGAGCCGTTTGTGGGATGTCTTGTACACTAACGGTGATTGCTTATGTTTTAGTCATCCTCGAATGAGATAGGTGATCGAATGTTACTGTAATTAGCTCAGGGTTGGTTCATCACTTCACTTGGAAAAATAGTAGGAATTGTTGATCGTTGCACATTGATAGGACGATATCGATCGATTAAGGGCGAGGAATAAGGGATTTCTGCTCTAAGAGTTCTGCTGATTTCTACTGGTCTCATTTCCTTGTATTACTTCTCAGTCGTTCCCCGTTTCTGAAGTTATTAGCCATTATGCAGAAATCCAAGCATTTATCATTGAATTTTCCAGGTGTGGGTGACTCTTCCTAAAGGTCAGGTTTGACTACACAATTTCCCACTTTAGTAATTACTTCTGACGTGTATTTAGAGAGGATAGAAGAGTTATGGCTCTGAAATATTGTTTTTTATTGTTTTTATTTTCAGGTGATACGCCAACCGGAATATAATAACTGCAGATATATTGCGTTTACAATTTTTGTGGGTGATGGACGAAACAATGTCGATGAACTCTTGAATGAAGTTACTGAAGTAAGAAGTTTAAAAAATGTTTTTTTTTTCTAAATATTAAAAATACATTTTCACCTGGTTAATTGAAAATGATGGTAATGAACATTGAAGCAGAAAATTCATGGTTAAAGCAAGTTTTTGTTCTGTGGATTTTTGAATATCCATTTGCGCTAACGTAGCTGAAATTGAATATCACTTCATTTGGGGAATATTTAGTAGTTCATTTAAACTTATTGCGTTTAGTATTTATTATTGCATAATTGATTTCGGGTAACTTTTTTCACTATTTGAGATGATTTTATGTTGAAAATTTGCCCATTTAGGTGCCACTAAATCATCAGTCGCATATGCGTGTTGAACAACAAGCCGAATTGGTAGAGAATCAACTTGGCATAGTTGTATCACATCCAGGACCTCTTAAACATAGCCATGCTTTCGTCTATTCACCACAAACCGGTCTTGCTAGATTGCCTCACTCATCATTGGATTCATCGATAAGACTTGGATCATGGATTAAGTATGATGTATGCAAATATATCTCATTGAAAATGGAGAAATGTGTTTGGGAAGCGGCGAGGATCATTAAAGTGGAACAACCGGAAACGGTGAATTGCGATTGCGATGAGTCGGTACGTTCTTGATTTTAGTCATTTTGACATTTCCTGGTCAAACTTCTTTCGGTAATAACTTCGAAGATTTCACAACGATTTACGAGTAATATTTAAGCAGCATCGACCATTCGATTTCTGTTGAATCGTTTTCAATTGACATATAGAAGATGGGAATCTATACTAGTGTATTTATTTTTGTTCTTATAGATAGAAGCTGGAGATCTATACTAGTGTATTTATTTTTATTCTTATTAGTATTTTACCATCCACCAGCGTTTTAATGATCTTTAATAATAGTGTTAAATAAATTAAATATATTCTTTGAATTTTTTAAAGTCATTGTTATGGTTGTACTAATGCAATAGTATTACAGAGCAAACTTATGATAGAAACGAAAGCGATTGTGTGTCGTATCGATAAACCAAATCGTGCCGCATGGTTATGGAATGATTATATTGGCAGAATCTATGTGAGTGCTCGTATATTTCTATCACAATTGAAAGCATTTATGGTGGTTCATCTTCGTGCAGAATATACCGGCCGTTATGAAGGTAAAATGATTTTCATAAATTGTTCACTTTTAGAGCTATGAAGGGAGCTTGTATTGTGCATTGCCTTTAAGGACCAGAATGCTTCTCTTTAATTATTCTAGTTTATGAATGAGCCTCGACCGCGGAAGCACCCGTTCTCTTCGACGCCATCCGATGAATTTTCCTACCGCAGGGCAGAGAGGCTTTTAGGTTCATGGATCCTCGAAGATCCTCGAAAAGGCATATTTGTGTCCTGAAAATCTTTCGCAGGGGGCGGAATTTTTCCGGAATGCGGATCTTAAAAGTTGAAAAACAGTTTGTTTTCAAATAATTTATGCTTTGCGCAGTGTTACATTCACATGCGGCTACAATTAATCCTCAATCTTTATGATGTTGAGGTTTTGCTATGCAATTGCATTGGGGCATAATTCATCTGATTCCGTAATAGCGACTAAAGCGTAGAAGGTGCATTGCTAGCGGACATCGTGGCATGCTTGATTCGATCTTGTTGTTATCGAGTTTTTGAAAATGGATTATGGATGATTAGGATTCGGCTTCGCAATTATACAAGATTAAGGGTGTTTTATTGTCTTCCAGTAAGTAATCTTAGGTGAAATGAAAAATAAGATTTATTTTCTGCACACAGGTTGTCAAGAGCAGTTTGCTTAAGTTTTTACTAACATTCTTTTTTTGCTTCTCTTTGGCTGGTAAGGATGACGTCTGCATCCCGAATATCCCTTCGGAAGTTTTGGCACCGCAAATCCCCCCATTGTCTAAAATTAGTACATCATCGTTCCAAGGGATCTCTCAACGCGACCTAAATGAGGAGGTAAACGATGGCAAACTTGGAATACTGGGCTAGAGTCACCTGTCTCTTTCTGAAAGAACTTCGGACGGCAAAACTGAGCCGAATTTGCGTAGTTAAGTACCCAGTAAAAGTCAGTTATACATTAGAAGAAGCCGACTTCCAGGGCGTTTCTAAACGCCGTACACAGTCTATGCTACTCGTAGTCCAGTTCACATCTTTCATCGTGTGCTTATTAGCAACTTTATCCTGAGCAATAGTCCTGCATTTGACGGTATATTTTGCAAAACTTTACACATTTGTAATTTGATTCAAATGTAAGATATTTCGAATTCTCAAAAAGTCTACGCGTGCAGTGAATAAATTGAAGGTTATTCTCGGCAATAAAGTGTTTATTAGCGTTTACGTAATTGTTTGGAGGGCGAAAACTTAATCATCAGAGATAATACATTGCGAAATAATGTCAACTAATAGGACCCAGTCAGAAACGATAGGAGTAGATATAGGTTGGTTGAAATTGTTGGGTCAAGCATTGATTGGTCAATCAACTATGGGGGGAGGGGGGGGGGGCAGGAGAGGGTCAACCAGTTACGCAAGGAGGAGTGTCAAGACGAATGGCCGGTCGAATAACTCTGGGACACACAAACATGAAACGAGCAATTATCATATCGCAAATACATCGTAGTGACTGTAGAATTGCTCTGCCCACCGTCGTTTCCGTTTCAGGAGTGCCCTAGCTCTATTCTCCAAGCAAAGCTGTTGGCAAGTTGGATCCTTCATTTGCTATAGTTTTCCGGTAGCCCATCGTATCACACTGGAGCTGTTTGATGTTCCCAACGTTCATTCTTTAGTGATCGAGTACTTGTAGATGTACCGTGGAGTGCAGTAGAGATGGAGGTGATCGGTGATAACGAGAGCGATATAAGGCAATGCGCTCAGCGACTCATTACTGACGACAGTTGGAGGGTTGGTGTCTTTATTCATTTTATTATGGCGATTTGCGAAGGAGAGGATGGGAGAGGGAAGTAGACTTGAGGAAAAAATATCTATGGAAAACTAGTATAGATTGAACGACTTTGCGAACGAGGGAGTTCATTTTGGCAGATTGGCTTGCATGAAATCCTGTCTGTAGGTAAGGGGAACGGGCTAAACTACAGGACCTAAAGTAGAAGACGGGAAATTTTTGTTTAGCAAGATGACTATTCAAGCAATTGATTTCAGGTAATCACAATGGAGAAAAAACCAAGTGGGAAGTTTTATGGATTTTTGGAACACTGCCAGCATGGATCAGCGTTTTTCGCATGGACAGACTTCTCTAGTGGATGTAATGCCCCTCATGTTGGGGAGACTTGTCGTGCTACGGTATTCAAGCAGTTTCGTAGTAAGAGTCAATGTTGGCGAGCGATTTTGGTTTCGACGATTTTCAATGGCAAACCGATTTGTAAGCATCCACTATATTCGTACAGCGGTCAAATCTCATTTCCTTCGCCAGTCACAAATTCATTGGAGATGACGCTTGATGGTAGTGCCTCAGATGTGGTAAGACTTCATATGGTTCTATTTTGCGTTGTTATGTGTTATTACACAGTTCATAGTTCATAGTATATATATATATATATATATATATATATATATATATATATATATATGGACAAAACTCCGCATAAACTGCACACGTATGCGCATAAAAAAGGGCTAATGCGACCACTGTGGTAATATGCTATGCATATGCAACTTTATAGAAATATTCAGAAATATTGTTTTCTGCTGGCCATTTATACAAGCGATTGGTCCAGTTTATAAACATGCTTCCTTAAAATTGTGGGCAATATTTGTATACGAGCGATTGCACTTGCTTTGACTGATTAGTGCCACAAATTCCAGCTAAGATGGAGATTCCTAAACATCTACTGAATAACCCCCGTTGTCAAAATAGTAATCGAACATTTACAATAAATTTTGCAGCTTTCATTAAACGCTTCGGGAATACAACTGCAATCCCTACCATCCACAAGCATGCAATCACTTATGACTTCTAGATGTACATCACCTACCGCGAATGATGTCGATAAAGTAAGTTGCTTGTTACAGTTAATACTTTCATATTCTCGAAAATCATAGTGAATTACCCTCTTTCTTTTTAAGTTTCAAATCTTCTATAAATTAGCAGAATTTCCATCAATAATCGCTCAACTTACTTTGGCCACTACTCGTTTTTTCCATCGTGACGGACGTTGATTAAACGATTTTTTAAAAGAGGGATTGGCAGGGGAAGGGAAGAGGGAAGAGGGATGAGTTGGTATTATGGGCCGAAAAAACCCTACAAAAACAATGGCAAAAAACTGTTGATGCATTTTCTGATGAAATCAACCGGTTGTATAGATCGTCAATAAAATATTTGTTTATTTTTGCTCACATTTCAACGGTCATAGAATTTGTGGTTTATGCCTTGATAGGGACTGATCAAATGGAATGAAGTCGAAGATAGCAATTCATTGTCTCTTACAGTACTTTACAGTAATTTCACATACTTTTCAACGTTTACGTGGTAAAGCTATCGAGCCTATACTAACGCTGTCGCTTTAGTATGGAAATTTCGGTCGAATGAGAGAGAGAGAGGGAGAGAGAGAGAGGGAGAGAGAAGGGAGGGAGAGAGAGAAGGAAAGAGTGACAGGGAGAGTAGCTTGGTGGATTTGTGGTTTGGAGTAGTGTTTCAATGATGTTTGTTGCATTTGCATAAATGGTCACCAGTAGATTGAACTTCATCGTGTTCAGATTCCGGTTCTTATGTTGTAACTTGACTCTAGAAACTATACTTTGCAGCGTAATTCCGAAATACGATAGATTCGAGAAGAGCTAGATCGGAGTTTTCCAGATTTGGGGTGTTGGACCATTGATGAGCTCTGATAGTCATAGCGAAAGGAGCCATGCTTATCGTGACATGGAGACACAGACGGAGCCAATGTTGGAGCAGATTATAGTCAACGACATTTTCAATAGTGGAATTATGCTGCAAAAATTCATCGAGGTAAGTCCACCTCAAAATGTTCTTATCATTACTCATTATGGTTTTTCCATGTTTATTGTAAAACTGATAGTGGTTTTCGATCTTTTCTTAATATGTAAAGAAACTGCTGAAAAATTATACCATATTAAGTAAAGAATTTCACATGATTAGCTCAACTTTCATTTAAATAAAAACTATTCTTAATAGCGATATTAAATTACTAATGAAGAGTGTTTGATAGCTACAAATATTGCATTCATTTATTCCGCTCAAAAAATACGAAGGATTTTCTGTAGGTTCTTCATATCGAAAATTCCATACAAAAAGTATTTGCGCTTCTTTTAGATTAAATAGAATAAAAAGTAAAAATAAGAACAGAAGACAACTAAATCAACGATAAAATATATGAATTTTTGAATAGGAGAAGCTGATTCTTAAGAATTAGTTCCAAGCATATAAGTGGGAAATTTATAAATCCTCATCCTTTTTTCACTATCTTTAGCTCCGTTTTATCGGACCATCCCATCTCCACAATTACCATTTATCTTCACTTTTCTCTTCTGATTACTTTTGGTTTAAAGTTTTGAAGCTTACAACTACGAAATCCTTGCTAAGTTTTTTTATTTATTTAAACGGAATTATTAATTTTTTTTTCATTTTCAGCAATTTCCATCACATGTTGAGAGTTATCTTCGTCAGAATCAACGAAAATAATCTGTACACAGCAGGAAAATATTTAATGGAAATATCAAAAAGAAGTAATTTTAAAGCGATACCTTTCTCTTAAAAGACAACTCATCTAAAATATTTCTTATGCATTAAATAGAGAATATTTATTGAAATTTTATCATGTAATTATTGGTGCTTATTATATTTTCAAGAAAATCTTCTTTCACTTCAATTACTATTCGTGAATTGATTTCGATTTCGATGTTTTCGATTAAATATGCAATTTTATATTAATAAATGAGATGTCGATAAATATGGAGTATAGGTGTTTTTATCAAAAACCTATTGATTTGATGGTATGGTTATCGTTGTGAGAATAGACGATAATTCGTGGCTTTTATCAAAGATTACTCAAAATCTTTTTACAAGGTTATCGTTAAATTTCTTCATTTTCGTTTAGGTTAGGAGCGAGGAAGGGGGGGGGGGGGGGGGGNGGGAGGGAAAGAGCAAAAATTTATGGAAGATTGCCTTCGTTGACTAAATTTCACCATAAAGTATAATCAGTGAGAAAATTTTGGGCATCAAAGTATATTTCCCTCATCCCATTATCACCTGTTTCCATTATCACTAACACTGAGTGCGTTTGATAGCCTCGTCTAAAACTATATTTTTTGCTACCTGTCATTGATATGCTGTCACCAGTAATATGTAAACTAATAAGTATAACGAACAGTGCTGTTATTAATATGCAAATTAATTTTCCGTCATATGCTCTTATAGCTTTATAGGTTAGTTTTTTATCACATGCATTAATAACTTTATATGTCTTCTTGAAACCATCGTTATCAAGTTTATTGCTCCTAATAAAAGAAACATCTTTGTTTTGGGGAAACAGTTTTTGCCTATGCTTGATTTTATTTTTCAAAAACGCAATCGTTTTTTTCACGTTTTATCACCAATTTAAAAAAAAAGTTGCATTTTATTTATGAGTATTTCTATGTTCATTTGTCTAGTGGTGCTGTCTTGTATGCATATTTGATTTCTTTTTTTTTTTTGGAATTTCCATTCGGAATGTCATAAAAATTACAGTGATGGAATTTTTTGAGAATACTTTATGCTTTTTGTTAATCGTAACGTCGTTTCGTTTCCGTTGTCGTTGTTATGAGTCGTCTGCAGCTTATAATTGCGCGTTCGAGCATCTGAAGTTGGAAAGAAATTCTTACTGACAGACGTGTGCAGACCACATTTCAAATACTGTTATAGAAGTTTTTTTCTTTATTAAGTATTGCACATCATGTATTCTATCGATTTAAATTGCAAAATTTGCATATTGTGGTATTGCATTTATGATATGATGCTTGCACTTATTTCATTTGCAGTGATCTGTCAAATTTTTCCTCCTCTATTATTCACTTGCCCGTCCATCATGTTCTTCTGCATCATAAATGTTTAGTATCATGCTTTTACGTTCTATACACTGGTAGCCCTTAGCTGAGGTGACAAGTTTAAACGTTTCTTATTTTTTAAATGATCTAATTTGCACGAAAAGTAAACCTATATCGAGCTTTGCAACCGAGCTCAACCGGTGTAAGTCCAAAAGGTTTGAAAGGATCAAAGAGAGGACAATTTTCATTGCCATATAGTTTTCTACTTTACCGATTCAATGCCCTAGTTAAGCACACAAACCTATATGCATATTGGTTATCCAGAATATTTGTTTGTAGAATTCGCGAAAGTCTCTTCGAAAGCATTGCAAAGGGCATATAAAATACTTGCGCGGATTATGGACGGAAAACTACAATCACTATATTGTGTATGAAGTTGTACGTTTATGAAGTCTGAACATGTATGAAGTTGTCCAGGAATAATTCAGGATAAGAGAGGTGAATTGAGCAGATAATCTTTTTAATCCCGACGGGAAAGTTTTCAGAAATGAAAACGTTTAAGATGAGAGAGTAAGTTGAGCGGAGGATAATTCTTGATGATAGGATAAGTGGAAAAAAGATTTAAAAAAGGGGCTGATGAAGTGAGACCTCAATTAGTCTAACTTCCGGGATCACTAAATGATGCAATTGTGGCAACAGCAAAATCGAATGAATCACCTTTGCTTGCTTGCAAGCATATTGTGCATTTTTGGGCGTTACAACGTCGATACCATTTGGTGTTGTATTGACTGCATACATATATAACGCTAGGTTGAATGATTGCTAATGCCTGAATGCTTTAATGATTCTCAATGGAAATATTACTCTTTCGCATATATAATGTTAATCAAAGCGCCAATCCTGCTTCTATTTAAACATATTGTTGTGACTATATCATACATTTTAATGGTTAACTAAAACATTGATGTTATTTCAATAGTGTGCATCGATAGCACTATAAGAGGAGATGCTTGGTTTCGGTAAATATCTTCCTTGGTTTCCTCTTCAAGGCTACGCGTCCTACTCCAACTCTGACAAATCTGCTGCCCGAGGTGAGGCGTGAACTCACGATCTTCATATTATGAGACTGGAGGTCATGAGTTCGTGCCTCACCTCGAGCACCAGATGTTTCGGAGTGGGAGTAGGACATGTAGCCTTGAAGAAGAGACCAAGGAAGATATTTTTTGGAACCAAACCGCCTCTTCTATACTGACGTCGATGCACATTGTTGAAATTACATATCTACGCAGTCGAAGCAACACCGAAGGGTATCGACCTTGTGACGCTTAAATGCCCAACACACATGCAAGCAAGCGAATGTAATTCACGCGATTCGACACAACGAAGGCTTTCGCTAACGTCCAAGAATACTAAATGATGCATAGCCGATGAAATAGACGACTGAATTGGACATTTTTTCTAATGGGTGGACCAGACGCTTCGAATAACCCCTTCCTTCATACCTATACATCTGGGGAACGATGTGGAGGTGTTTTGTTCCTTTTATTTGAAACTCTTCCTTTTAGAATACCTTATGAGCGAGAATGAGTGCATCGGTCGTTGTTGCTCAACCTATCTGCTTAGATTTGGCAAATTGAGCATGATTGTTTATATATTTCTCCATTCATCTATGTAAATCTCAAACATTGTCATATTATTTTATGGGCATTACGGAAAACAAAAGAGATGTACAATGAAAATTGTCGTTTCATTCGACATCGATTTTCCAACGAATGTACAATGAAAATTCATTTTTTCCAACGATTCCTGCAATGTTTGATTGAAATTTTGCGTTGATTGCTTTTCCATATCTTTTAATGAAATTCCAAACTATATTTTTCGAGATATTGCACTATGTGAACTCAAATTAGATCGTCAAAGTGAGCTAAACAGGTCGGGGAACCGGATGCGTGCGAGAAATGTTTGTTGAAATTGAAGAGTGAAAGCACAAGCTTCGAAAATGCTTACCAATAACGGCGAATATTTATTGGCGATCTGACGATTGATTGAAAGAACTGATTGAAGCAAATCGGCAAATGATTTGTGATAATTTAATGCAAGAATTTCGCATAGTTTATGGTGTGGGCATGTTTGGATGCAAGCGACGATTAAGGAGAAAATGCTGGATATTTGTGTACCCATGCAGTGGACAAAATTTAAAAAGCATTAAGGAACACATTTTCGATCCGATTCTTACGTGCGATCCAACTTTCCACACGACAATAAGAAGAGGATCAGATATTGGATGGAGGAAAATGAGCCTCGTCGAAAGATTCTGAAACCTTTTCATCAGCAAAATGTTGTTTCTCTGGCAGTTTGACGGAGGTGTAATTCACTACTACTTCGTGACATTAGAAAGAACAATCGCAGCACACTCATTTTGTATACAGTGAGAGAACTTTTTCCAGGAATGAGGAAAACTGTATTGTCCTAGTCAACAGAAGGCGTCCCACTATTTTTCACCACCGTGCTAGATCATATTTTTCAAGAAAAAGCTGCGCAAAAACTGAACAAGCTAGAAATCGAAGCCATATTTCACAGGTCTTTTTCTAAAATACTAGTGCCTCTTCCGTTTTCTGAGGTTACTTCTGAAAGGGGAATATTACCAATTTATTAATGATATTGATTTCTCACATTTTTGATCTCTGTTCAAATCCTTTTTTCCTGTTATTCTATTGCTTAAGCCGCAGGTAATTGTATTTCCTCTTTCTACTCCCCTCCCTCCCTCCCCTCTCCCCAAGAAATCAAAAAAAAACGAAAACAAAGTGCTCTCAAATTATCGTTTTACGCTTGTGAATATTCGCTACCATGAGAAAATTTTAGAGGCATAGGCTCACAACTGACGTTTGATCTCAGTCTTTTGGATACTTTCCAGACACATTTTTTATTGAAAAAATTTTCTTGATTATTAAATTTTTTTCTCTATATTAGACATTCAGCATCCGTTAACGTAAATCAGCTAAAATTCGTAATATACGCAAATCTTTTACCGCATTTTTTTATCGATAGCTATTGCTATTTTTCGTTCATCGTTTCTTTGCCTAACCGATTTCCACTTGAATTTCCTCTTTCTAACCAATTGTTCTCATTTTTCTATATAATCCTCTGCTAGATCTAATTCTAGTTTTTTCTCCTCTATCATTTTTTTCCATCTAGATGTAATATTTTTCATATCCGTTTTTATCACTACCTGACTGTATCCCACACAGTGTTTTAGTACTGCAAGGTGGAGAGGGATAACGTGTATACATGTTCTAGTGTTCTTATTTTCTATAAAACTTCAAAATTTTTCTGAAAGTTGGACCTCCCAGTTTGTTTGCATCTCGCGGAAAGAACTCATATATATATATATATATATATATATATAAATATATGGTGCGTTAATGAGGTAATCTTTGGCGCGAAAGTGAAGTACAAGCTATGGATGCTTATGATTTTGATAATTTACGCAACTCTTCTACAAATGCGAAATTCCATTGAGTCCACTCTAAGCCAACTCTAATCACTCGGATACGAGGCTCCGATGAAGGCGATTTGCTTCTGATGCTTGAGAAGCGAATGTTTCGCTGAGGATTCCGAAAATCTCTGGAAATTGGAAGTTTTAATCTACGCATCGTTGGAATAAAAGTGTGGCATAATGTGTTTTATTAGAGTCCAGGAAGCTGCGGAAAAATATAAAGACTTGATTCCTTTTGTGGAAATGTATGCTCATCCTTGAAATATGCGAAGTTTTCAAAATCGATAAACTCGAGTGTTTCTCAAACACAAAAAAAGCCCCTAAAAGCGAAAAAGAAGAAAATATCAAAAGACTGCTAACACTACTTTCTGCAAAATTTGTAATCCGATTCATAAATAAAGCGTGGAAAAGCACGTAGGAATGAATCAGATAGGAATAAGTAACAGTTTTTTTGCAATCATTATTCTACTAGTAAATCACAATGTATTCAACTTTTGAGTGAAAAAAATATATATCGGAAGACGCTATAGAGTAGGAAGTCGTCATATATGCATGATTACATACAAATTTCAAACCCTCCATACTTGTGCAGTCGGCTGTCACAATTATAAAGTGTTGAAAAAATTAGCTCATTTTCACGCTAAGCTCATTGAACGCTATCGAGACAATTTAATTTCCTTTTCAGTTTCTATTTTTATTCATTTGTGCTCTCGAGTGAAAGCTCATATGGCGCTTGTGCTTAACACTATTATCTCATTACTCATTTTCAGAAAGTAGTCGAACTTTCCGTTGTTTGCTGGGTCGATATTCTCATCGAGAGCACTACTGACAGCTAGTTGAAGTTATGTAGGTAGGTGCTTTAAAATGGCAGTCAGCTGGTAGGTAAGGTTTTTTAAAGCAATATTTTAAAAAATAAAACAATGTTTTTCAAGTATTGAAAATAAAGAAAAGCTATAGATTTCTAACGAAGAAATCGAGTGAATGACCTTAGAGCTTCTTCTTTGTTATACTCGTAATTGTTGCTGACTATCATAAAGCATATTTTGCGCCAGTAAATAATTTTATACAATTATATATAGCAATAATAGGAATTTATAAATATGGAAAAGCTAAAGCTGGCATTTTGCCATAAAAGTATTCTAAAGAATGGAGAAAATATTATTATTAGGTGGAAAAATGCAATAATTCAATATTGTCAAAAGTTATTGATGTCAAAATAGACAGAAAAAACTTCATAATTCTTGTTGCAATACGTTTTAAAATTTTGTTGAATCGATTTGCATTGAATTGCAATATGAATTTGAACAGAATATTGACAATTGCAATGCATTTAACATCAACGCAATATTCTCGAAAAATACATTGTCAAAGACCGAAAAAGTATGAGAAATGAATTTGAATTTGCAATTTTTTCTCGAACATTTGACGGAAAAATTCATCCATATTTTCTATTTTTATAATATTTTAATTTAGTTTTACGTATTTTATGATCATAGTAATAAGCTTGTAATAGTGATAAAATAGTGCTATCTATTATACTCCCTATGTAGACTGGGGAAGTTGGACAGGTGATTTTCGCCCTTGCAATTTTCCTTCTTCTCTCCTTGTATCTTTTCCTTCCACACTCCCTCCCCCCGCTTCAGAACAATTTCAAAAATCATTGACAATCGTAAGACGTGTGCAATAATCCCTTCATATGTTAATGGAACCGACATTTCCCCTAGATTTCTGACAAAAGTTTCTGTAAATTTTATTTCTCTCACTCGATCATCGATCGCAAAATGCGTGAAGATTTTTAGTTGGTTTTATGTTTGCATAAACTTTGGAATAACTCGGAGAATATTATAGTATGCGTTTCGGTCTATGATGTAGAACGAGATTGTATTGCCTTTTTATGTAACCCTTTCAATATGCAAATTAACCAATTGAAATTCTTGACAATATCTAGACTAATTGCCAAATACATCCGGTGATTCATCCGGGTAACTAGAGAATTTAGTGAAGGGAGATAGGCAGATAATGTGGATTATATAGAGCCCATCGAGACGATGGACGGCGTGATGTGTGGCGACTATGTGCCTATTGATTTGTGGGGTGGAAGCAAGCGCTGTCGATTGCAATGGTTCGTCGGCTCCTTTAGCTTGACAATTGTGTGTGTATGTGTGTGTGTAGTGTGTGTGCTTCCTGTGCCTTTCCGTATGCGGACCGTCCGACTCTGACTTTGCATCCACGATCGATTTGATGCAATACATATGTCTTAGCTTTAGGACAGCCGCTTTAGTTTCGTTTTTCTTTTGCGCCTCTGCAAATCGGCAGCCATTTAGAGAACGATTGGGGAATGACCAATATCCCCTATCCCTTCTTCTCTTCTATTTTTCTCCTTCTCTCCTCTCATTCATTACCCATTTCCTTGACAACAGCTGCAAATATCTTCTTTTTGCTTGCATAGCAAAATCTGTTCTTAGAAATTTCTTTAGGAGAGTTTGAAGTGAAAGAATGAGTGATTTTTACTTATCATGCTCTTTTTCGATTGTCTTTCCTTCTTTCTTTTGAATGACTAGTAACTCACTCCATCTCCTTCCTGCACCTTTTCACCTTCTTCTCTTCTTCTCCTTACCCTTCCCCGACTGCCCTAGAATTTTTGTTTTCAAGTTTTCGTAGTTTTTCGGCCGAAACGATGGTGCTGCCCCATAGAAATATGGAATGTTTCCTTGAATCCGAACAAGAATTTGACAGTTGTGATTGCATTTTATGTTGAAAGATTTCTAAAATCATTTATTTGTATTTCTCAACCCCACTTGGCACTTTTTTTCATCATTTTGAAAACGAATAAGTATTGCACTACATTGGACTGCACTGTATTGCAATTGTATCGTTTTATGCGCTGCATTGCATAATTCAATGCAAATGCAAATTTTTGCATTTTACAAGCGTTTTAAATACGCATTTATAACTTTTGCATATTTTTGCCTACGCATATGCGCATTGAAAAATGAGCCTTTGTCCTAACGTTTCACTTAGTAAAAAGGCGAAGTAAGAGTAGCGAAATTTATTATGTTTATTAAGTTTTTATTATGTTTTATTGATGTTTAATCACACCTCATAGGTTGAGACTCACCGTACTATTTGAGTTGCATCATTCACGTCAAAAGAAGTAAAATTGCCCACAGTTTGCAAGTATTTTATAGCCATGAGGTTGATTTTGCAACCGTTGCATTATACTCATTTGTAACGACAGGCTGCATTTTGCAATAAAACAATTTGCATTTTGCAATTGGTTAGTTTGCGGGAAAATGAATCATTATTAGAGGGCTCATATGAGCGTTCGCATCATTTAAAATGTGATTGCATTGCAGCACATTTTTGCATTTTAGCGGTTCGTCTAACAATGATATTTGCAAAGCGATGACCGTTTAATTCCTCCGCTCTTCCGCTTACTTTATGACGCATTTTATTGTGGGATATTGCGGAATTCGTATTTGCAAAGAACACATTGAGGTGTTGTGCATATATATATATATATATATATATAAATATATATATATATATATATATAACTGTTCTGCCGCATTTTTCCACTCGTTAATTTATTCAAAAGTATAATCTAGCACAAGTATTTAAATATGTCGTACAAATCAATGATTCGATCACATCGTTTGAGAAGATTAGAATACTCTTTTAATAGCAGAATGTTCGATAAACTATGGCTATTTATCGGTTTGTTGGAAAGGGACAAGAAGTGAAGAGGGCTACCAGAGCAGCTGATACGACGTGCGTCTTTTACTTTTCGTACCTCCAACCTAAGCGGAGAAGAACTTCACCACTGGATTGCTTCAATAGAAGGAAGATCATTCCGATTTGTACGGTAATGATATGGTTATGCGGCCGGTTTGTACGGTAGTGATACGACAATGGACTTTATGTATGGTTAAGATGGGTTCTTCAGGTGGTCACATCTAACAACAGTTGATAAGTTTACACTGTTATTGTGAAGGCCGCTCAAAGCAAACATCACCATCAGTAAAATGAGCTGAAATTATTAAGTTGCTAACGCCTCTTATATTAAAGCAAAAGGGATAAATATAAATCGTAAATTGCATTGAATGAAATTAAAATTGCGAATGAAAGATAACCTTCTTATTTTAAGTTTATTATTATATTTATAGGAAGTTGAAAACTTGTAGGGATACGATTTGAAAAAAAAATTTTTAAAAAAAAAAATTATTTGAATTTTCCTGGGAAAATATTTATTTAAATTTATATGAAAATATTTCAGTTCATATTATTTCTAACCAATGGTAAATCGCCTAACTGATCAATGATGTATTCGACATTACGAAGTAGAAAAACATTCCTATTTTGCATTGCATAATTCCATTGCGAAATCAATTTAAAATCTGCAGCTTATTCTTTAATTTTCAATACTTTTTCATGATCAGAAAGGGAAGCTGAAAGCAAGTGAACTTTTGTGATAGGTAAAAAATCAGGTTATCTGCCATCCAAGACGACCTTTAAAAGATAAATCTACCGTAATTTTTTAATCTTTCTTGAAGTCACATATAGCGCACCCCATTTTATAAGATATTTATTGTAATTTAGGTTATACCTTTATATTAATGACACCTCTATGCGGATATCCTTCTTTATGTGCACTGAAATGATAAATTGCTTCTGAAGATAGCCGTAGTGCCAAAACATCAATCATTATGAATAAGAGAGAAAGATACAGATATAGAATTTTCATGCGATTTAAACTCTCTCTTGCAGTTTTTAATTGTTGCCGTTTGCATATCATTGATCACCATGCTAGGATTATCGAATTCTTGTCGACCGTTTTGTCCAGAATTGCTATGCGTATCGTTGAATAAATTTTTACAAAAAAAGTTTTCAAATATATGTTGAATCTAATTATTTAACAAAGATTCATGGGCTATTTTGCTCCCTTCCTTTATTAATTCTTATATCTCAAAGATGAATGCCTAACTTCGAGTAGCTTTCATGTTCGCTCAGGTTGACTATGACAGATGAAAGAGTAATGGTATCGAAGACGATTGCTTATGCTTTCATATCATTCTAAATGTTTTTGCTATAAATGTTTAAATGCTTTCATATGCAGTTTTTTATTACTATAAATAATGATCCGGATAGCTGTCGAACGAGTGTTTGGTCTTATCCGCTAAAACTGATGGAGTAGGAAGAGGAAAGGAAGGATTGGGTATGATCGATAAAGTCGATGGAGGAAACGAAAGAAGATTTGGTATAGATAAGGCTAGTTGAGAAGAAAAGGGAGAAGCTTGCAAAAATATTGGTGAAGGAATAGGCAAAAAAATAGCATGTTTAAAGTGATGGGCGATTTATTCGAGATTGCTTCAGAAAATTTATAACATTTTCGGCATCCTCTCAAAACTGGCAGCTGTTTGCATTGTGGCGTTTATCGTTTTACGACGTTTTGCATTCAATTGCACATTCGTTGCTTTGTAACCGCATTTAGCAGCTGTTTCGTTAGTGAACATTAGCAATTTATAGATAACTATTTTGTGGTAACAATTCTTTTTCATTTTTATGGTCTTATCTTATCATTGAGCTATAAGGTGATCTAATCAGGAATTAAAACTTCTGCTTGGTCGTTTCTTCGAACTTAAGACGACTAGAATTGTACGCAAATGGTCAACCAATTCGGCTATGAACGAAAGATTCGGCGATTTATTGTGCGCATAGTGAGGAGAAATTATACTCTGTCATCCGTAGAATGAAATAGTCCTGAAGTCATTATTATCCAATAAATCAAAATCAGTATCTATTTTTTTATTTGAAATTTCTAATGCTGTTGACGGTGTCGGTATCACCACCGAGACTGCGGGTTTTCAAGTATAAGAATTCCCGGAAAGAGGTTTCCAAAAATTTAAAAAACCTGATCCCATCGTTTAGATCATCAATATATGATAATTACTTCTTAGACTTGCATTTTAGCTTAACTTCGATGATCTATATAGCGAAAGCGATTAAAGATTTTGGCTTTGTTGACGAAGGCAGTATATCCATTCCCTTCCCCTCTCCCCTCAAAATTGGTTCTGAGTGCGGTTTTCATATGCATTTATCTTCCATTCTTGTTTGAATACATTTGAAATCTTCCTCTGCTATCATTCGGCATAAGCAAAAGTCCAACTTATTTCTAGCGATGTCCAAATAGAAAGGGAAGGGGGTCTTGAAGGGATCTTTTTCGAGGTTGAAGTTATTACCACCGGTCGTTATTGCCAGCCTGAATTTCAGCCGAAATTTTATTGACAGCATTCGTTCTCAATGAGTATCAATAAGAAGCGATAAAGGCAATGACTTTTATTGTCCATTATTTAAGTATATGTGTGAAAAAAAATTTGCAAGCACAAAGGCATCGGCACACATTGTGTAGATCCTTTGACTGACGCTGTCGTTTGTGCACTCATATATCCATATAGAATCTCATCGATTCATGCGAATTTATCATCTCTTTGCCAGAACTTCTTTTTTTTTTCTTCAAGGCTTCTATCCGATGCGTTTTTTTAATCCATGAAGGATTAAAATGGCTCGGAAAAATTTATGAAAATATAGCAATGTTGAAACGGCGCTGAGTGATAAACAAGTAGGAATACATGCTAAGAAGTTTGACGTAATATGTGCTTTTTGTAATCTGAATCATTGGTCTAACGGAATGAACCAGAACTCAAGGTATTGGTCGAAACCTTTGGTCACCATCTGAAGCTGTTGACAGAAAGACAGTAATACATAAAGAAATGACGTCATCAAATGTTTGCAGAAGACGCAAAGGAGCGTGATTGCATGGAAGTTTTTTTTTGTTGAATAATTAGCATTCTGAGCGAGTAACTTGCCGAACACAACATCATATGAAATGTCTCATTGATTCTATCAATGGGTATAGGTTTATTTCATTTCTCATTATTTCTAGAGGATTGATGAAAAATTATTACAGCTTTGTTTTTTATTTTTTCATTTGTAAGCTTAATGCTTTTCTTATTGCTCATTGAAGGAAAATAGATATGTCAAAAAATTGCAACTTGGATTTTATAAGGCCAGATAATGTGCTTTCCTAGTTTTATTGTATAGGAAATTTTTAGTTCGCTCGCTCAACTCAAACCATCCACCTCAATTGTATTGCTATTGTTTATTATTGCTTCGCCAGTGGTCTATTATAAATTGGCATTTGTTGATCTGTGAACGGAAATAACGACTGTCCTATATTAATAAAGAATCTTGGTGAATAGTTGCAATTTCGATATTAAAAATAGATGATTTAATCATTCAGCTTGTGGTGTATTCCTCTCGAGTTCTAAACTTCCGCTCTATACAATTGCCACGCTTCAGTAGCGCAAACAAAGAAGAACGTTGTGATGATGCAATTCCCCGAAGTGAGCTTAGCTTCAAACCAAGAGAGATATAAAACATTGATTGTTGATCTCTTTGGAGTGGTACAAGTCAATCAAAAAATATGACTTTCATATGGATGAATCGTTTGATGTATGTGCACTTTGAGAGAGAAAAGCGAATGGAAAAGCACTCATCACGACTTACCAGAAATAACCGCTAAAATGCGGTCGACATCAGTTCAACTGGACTTTTCGCGAACCAAATTGGCGAATGATCAGAATTGTGGTCGGCCTATTCCATCAAGAATACTAGCGCTGGCAGTAAGGAATGAGTCGTTAATGGCCGCAAAGTTATGCAGATCCAACAATCGAAAGGATATAGGATATGCGCTAAAAAACCAACAAGAAGCCGACGGAGATAATTTGAGGAAGGGCCGTAGATAGGTATTGAAAAGTAACGAAAAAGGGAAGGGTTAAATATGGATTCTTCAAATTTTCTTCTTCTTTGAAAGGATTGAATTTCTTCTCGAATTATTAACAGCTTTTTATGGCACCGATATTTTTTCTCGATTGAGATGTATAATAGCAAACAAAAATATAACAGATTTGTTACTTCCACCATCTAACGATTATCCAACATTTCAATATGACACAACCATAAGAACAAATGGTTTTGTCATAATTTTTACTAAGTGAATCTCTAAAAGTGGCACATATTAGTTTGGCAGCAACCGATAGTATTGAGTGTTGACGTGTTTAACTTTGAAATACGTGTTGGATTTGTTACCGCTTATAATGTCTTATCGTTCTTTATCGGATGCTGTGGATTATGGATATAAGTATTTTATTATCCCTCATCTCTATGTCGTACTCAGAAACCCAGATCCTCCCTTCCTCCCTCTCACCATATTGATTGATCAAGTAATAGCTGCTATCATGCTAGAGTTTTCCGCGTTGGATGCATTTATTAAAGTCGTTTCTTTTCGACCAGATAAGTCATTACTATCGATCGGGTTTTTTGTTGTTTTTTTTTTTTTTCACGAAGATGTTGTTATCATAGAGGTGTTAGTTCATGATCCTCTCACTGACCACCTTCTTTACCACCAAGGAAATTATGTTCGCACAAATATATCGCCATCAACGACTAGTACGACATTTTCGGGAGTAACTGAAGTATCGAATAGTACTACTATAAGTTCTTTTCTTAATTTAAAACATATTCAAATAATTCGCTCCCTTGCATTCATCCTTTAAGAAGCGCTGTCTATCTGGCATTGGCAGTGTGTTAATCATTGTTTCAACTGCGAAGGTTGCATAGCAACTGTGCAACCCAGAAAGAATTGTTCATTTGCATCTCGCAATTTTTTTTCATCATAATATATATATGTTTCTTATTCAAGAAATTACTCGCGACAGTGTCCAGTTACCTTTGCGTTGCGAAATATCTGAAGTACCTCGTTTCTTCGTCATATCTTTGTCGAGATGCCTGTAATACCGACCATCTTGAGGACCAGCTGTTATCTACTGAAAGATCTGGGATTATTATAAATGAACTCTCGTAAAAAGGCTGTGTGACACAAAATCTCCCTCTAGCTTTCGTGTTAAGCAAGAGATTCCGCATCCTTCGTTCCCTATTTCGGAGGCTTTGTGCGTTACAATGATGAATGGTGACAGCTATGCTATGTAAATCGAATATTGCAGATGAGAGGTTATGAATGAAGAAGGTACGTGAAAGGCGTGTTGTAAACAAGCCGACTGCGGGTGCAAGCCGGCCAAAATGTGAGAAACGCCGTACAAGAGAAAGACGCAGAAATTCGGCAACAAATCGAATTTTATCCACTGATGGCACTGTAAGCATTCTTGGATAGTTCGAAGAGAGTTCAGTATCGAACGATGGCTGAATTATCATTCTCTTTTTCTCTCTGAGGGGAGAAGAGAGGAAGGGAGTCTCAACGGGGTATATATGAGCACCTCATACAAGTATATGCTGGATCCAAATTGTATCGCTTTATCCATTCGCAATCGCATGCATCCTTAAGGGCATCGGTAAACAAATAGTGGATTTCGCCATTTATGCGTTGTTTACGATAGCCACAATGACTTGTTGAGGGCATCGAGTTGTTTTTCTCCTGACGGGAAAAAGCCGGAAAAGGGACAGACATCCTCCACAGATCTGTAAGTTCTGTTGCCTCGTAATCGTTTGCCATCATATACCTCTAACGACGTATATGCGCACCACCTTAGTCTTTGATCTGAGTGATTTCCATTCTCCTCAGGTTTGACAAGAGTAATTTTTGGTTAGTAACGATCTTTATTTATAATCTAAATATTGGGGCTCAAGTTCATTGCTTGCATTTAAATTGTTTTTTATTCTAAGAACCATCAAAAAATTACGATAGCTTTTTGGTTGCATCTTGCAAATGAGAGGTAGAAAACAAAGAATTTTGGGGAAAAAAAAGTTCCTGAGGAGTAAATTTTTATTGATATCATAGGGAATGAGAAAATCATTTTGTGAGTGGAATGGGAATCGCCGGAATGACGTAATCGTCTATCACTTTTTATAGATGCTTTATCGCTAATAAGCTAGCATTTTGAAAAATTGCCGAATATCCACAAAGAAATGAACGATTTTCGGACTATCGATTTTGATACCATAACAGTTAAGCTTCCACCTAAATCTCTGATGATGGATGTTGAATTTAAAGCAGTATATAAATATGGCAATAATCCGAACAATTTCGCTAACGTTTTCAATCATTCTCTATTTTATTTAATGCAAAAAAAAGTTGAGAAAAAAACTAGGAATAATTGCGTCAAAGAATGAGTTATCAATCGTTTTCGCTCGAAATAAACGAGAGCATAATGGTAATGCACAACTTCAAACGAAATCCGCCGCTTAAAAGCGTTTGTAAAATAGTGCCGCAATATTGAAACGGTACGATTATTTTTTCTTTGGAATTTTTCCTCAACATAATACACTTCGATTCGGCTATTATTTCTTGGATTATTTCGGTCTTATAGCGATGCATAACCACCTCTAGTCCTTCATCTCCCTCCTTAGACGATGAAATCGACGTTTGCTTACGTTTCGATTAATGGCAAACGAAGTATTGGTGAGGTGCAATTGTAGACTGGTAAGGAATTTAATGAAGACTGAAACGACCATATATAGACCTCAACATTTTTGTGATACTTCAATTTTCGTATAGTATCTGGTTCGGACGACGGAAAATTTTACTGCATCTTCGACATGCAGTGCGGTATTCGGGTAGGGCGTTGAGTAGGTTTCATAAGCAAAATTCCCATCCTCATATATGACTTCTCATAATTTTTGGCATTATTTGTGATTGTAATTGCTGTTTTATTTTTTTTAAAAGAAGAAAAACCACTGAAGCATTTAAGTATTGTTTTCGTTTCCTTAGTTACTCAAGCGTTGCCTTATATATGGAGTCTAACAAAGAAATGCACTATTATTAAAGGAGTTTTTCTGTTTTCTATCATATGTAACGATGATGGCTATAATAAGCGATTATGTGGCAAACAATTAGCAAAGTTCTGGACACCTATAGAGTGATATTCATATTGAAGTGACAGTAATTTAATCTAAATAAGTATCTAGACAAGCGGAGAGGATGTGGATAATGCAACCGAGAATGGTGTACCTACTACGAGACAAGCGGCTAGCAGTCATGATACCGTAAACACAATGCGAGCATCCGAACGAACGCGCATATGGATACGATGTCAATCTGATTTAGGTTTGTTTATGTTTGTTTTTGTATTGTCTGAGGAGGTGGAGGCGCGTTATGTGCTTTTTATGCTAAGACTAACCAGAGCAATCGATTCGACAATTAGTGAAAATATAGTGAAAAATTGCGAGACAATGCGTTTTCCTAACATCGATAAACTATGAGAATACTGAGCTAGAATCCATTCTCGCGCAGTTCATAAATCTTACTCGTAAGCCACAAAAGCTACAATTCTAAAATTCGATTAGTGTAATCATCCACTTTGAATAGATGCATGCTTCTTGCTTCGTTGCGAATAATTGCATTCTTTATTGCATAGATGCGCACAGACATCAGAATTCGAAATCCATAATGCTTCTACCAGAAACACTATGGATTTCAAATCAAGGGACTGTGGATTTAGAATCCAAACACTATGGATGCAGTCCAAGCACTATAGATTTTGAAACAAGACACATAGGAAACTAAGAGCCTAAATATAAAGACGTTTTATCCTGCAGTCTATATCCTTGAAGCAAGATGTCATTGCTAATGTTTTATGAAACCTCCGTTGCAAAATCGTTCTTATTTGAGATATTATTGATGCTTTCATAAACGAGGCTCTCCAATAGTCGAAGATCCGAACGCAGTTCGAGATCACAGACCAACTCATGACCACAAAGCTCCAACATCTATTAATCGTGAAGAAAAACGATGGTTACGTATGTGCCTATGCTTCCCTGTTTAGCCAGTGAAATTCTCAAAGGACCTGAATTGATCCTGGAAATCTCCTTCATTCAGCCTAGATATCCCATCGAAACTTGAATTTATATGCCTGAGCTGCACATGGATGACTTATGTCAGACTGAGGTCCTTATGTATCCGATTTGTTTCACGCTTGCAATTTCAGCCTCATGTATTCCTTGTTATGCGCTCTTGCAAATTTGCCTAACGAAAGTTTATTATGATGACGTCATGTCTGTGTATATGTCTGCGTGTGTCTGTATCTATCCATCTGTCGGTTAGCTATTTTGAACTCGGCATTCATTGAAGTGGAAGCTGGTATAATATATACCGCAGAAACACTTCCCCTACCATATTTTACGTTGATCTATCGTTATCAAAAAGTGCTTGAACGATTCTTTCCCGTACGGGTAGTTGGAACATTGAGTACCTAAAAGCATTACTCTTTGTACTTCATTCTTAGTTGGTAACATGTGAAGGAGTTTGCTAAAGTGAATGCAATGGCAAAGGTTGTAAATGCCATAGTAGCTCCTCCAGGATATTTCTTCAACTTGTGTCCTGGAAAATTATTGAAGATTGGCTTACTGAAAATTTATTTCCATCATTTGTTATGGCTTCCAATCATTTAGATCAACTTTTCCATTTTTTTTTCAATTTTCAGATGCCGATTGCGAAGATAATTCAACAGATTTTGATTCTGTTTCACATTGCGCGTTGGACTCTTCCCCATCACATCATGTAAGTAAACGCAATTATTTTTTATCGTTCACTAACGCATAGTGTCGATTACAGCCATAGATAGGGACTCGGATACTCTCCAAAGATTAGATGATTTATATCAAAGAAAATATAGACGGATATGTGCTCCTTTTCTATACCTGTTATGTTTCATAGACAATAGTCCAACAGAACAATTTGCTTAAAAAACTTTGATGACCTAAGACAGAAATGAGCAGTTTTTGAGAGAATTACTGGAAATAAACAAAATATTTCAAAATTTCTTTAGTTTTATTCTATTTAGGCCTTATGTCATGCAACTTGTTTGAATACATAATGGGTGCGGTTTTTTTGGTGAATTTGTTGTGGATTGATCAGCCTTAACGTTGGCATAGAGGAGTCTCCAACTTCTTTGTTTACCAAGTTAGGACTATCTGCAGACAGAGACAGATACACACATACACATGCAAAAATGTAACGTTAACAATAATGTGCTATGCGATGCAAGTTCACAAAACCATTTAAGAGGTGTATGAATGCATTGCACAAGTCTACGAGACATCGAATGACCTAAAAATCATGGTCAGCGGAATGACATATTTTCAGGACGGATACCGCTTTCCATTATATAATTCACAATAGCAATGAAGCAAAATAAGGGATCTAGTTACTTATTAATTGTAATCTATATTAAAACACAAAAAAAACAGACTTAATTATTAAAACACAAAATCATCAACAAATCCTTCATTATGACCGTCATATATTCCACTTCAAGCTTAGTGATTAGTTTAAATTACTAGTTCTCGAGCTTTCATCTTTCTATTCACTATTTCATTTTATATTAACGAGGGATTTATTTACAAGAAATAAATTACTCACTATAAATTATGATTTAAAGTAGATATAATTTCGATAAGGGTTATTTCTATGCTATGTGAAACTCATCGATATCATCATATTGGTACTAAAGATTTTATTTTAGAAACTCAATTTATCGTTGGAAAGTAATGCTCAAGCGGCTAGTGTAGATTCCTCTTCCAACGAGACCGAATCATTGCGTGAAAAGATCGAGCATTTAGAGACTGTAAGTTTTTTTCTATATATTATTCGTAAAGTAGTTGTTGGGCTCTCAGTAGTTTTTGTTTTTATTTTTTTATTTTTTTTTGCTAAAAATAGGGGCAAATCCACCCTCGGGTAGAGTACCCAGCACTGTTTGAAATGCGACCGGTTCATTTCCCTCGGTCGGTTATATGGATCCGTGTGATTGAAAATCAATTACCAGAACCCGCACTGCTGATTGAATTTTACTGGATACCGGTGAGAAGTCAATCTTATTGAATAATTCCTGTTTCCTAGAGTAAAGTAAAACGTAAACCAGATAAAGTAAAGCAGCACGAAGCAATGAAGCAGTAATCTATGTGTGGTCGAAAGTTATTGATCACTGAGTACATAAACGAGCCATAGAATAGCGAACGCCAAAATGTCGAAAATTTTTTTTTCGAATTTCAAATGCATCATGCGCCGTTCTCCTTGCTGTGCATTAGCATGGGCTGGCCTCGAAAGTTGGAGTGACTCCGGTCATAAACTCCGGAGTGTTTTGAAGGTAAATTCCAGCCTATTCCACCATATATTGTAGCTGTAATATGTGAAGAAGATTTTTCGATAAGACCTCGATGCTTTGATATTCGCACCTCTGCATTTCGCAATTGCGTCTTTGTGAGCAATCGGCTGTCAGCTTGCATGTGATTGTGGATTGCATGTGTACGGTATTTGTCGAATGATGCATGATACGGAAATCACTTTTCTATGAGGGAGTAAAAATATTATAGATTTCGAGGGCAATATCAGAGAGTTTGTGGAAATCGAATTGGCTATGGAGCTTCATACTTCTTCACTTTTCTATTGCTTCAACTATTTTCACAACTAAATCTTTCCAATACGATAAAAAAAAGGAATGAAAAAAAATTTTCAACGCACTAGATCCATCATTGATCTTTGCATTTTAATGGTGGAGCATGGGTGCTCTCATTCCCATTGCTCAACGATGAATCTTGCATTCTTAAATAATGCTAAATATTCGATGAAACTTCTTGCGACTATTGCGATTTCTTTCCCTCTTTTCTAGAAAATCCAACTTATACATTGTATTATCTGTCTCCAAGTTTAACGATTCAATTTTTGCGCAATTCTTGACATAACTATATAGTTACGGGGCTGCAAAATAAAATTCGGCTGCAAAATGAAGTTCTTCTGTCTTTGAGAATAGCGATACAAATTGAAGAGCTGCGCAATGAAGTTTCGAGTGATTTTACTTGAGAAAGGTTCATGAAGTAAAGTTGTATTGTTTTTTTTTGTTTGTGAATAAATATCCGTTGCAGCACGTACGCAAACTAACCGAAGAAAATCGGATGCTAAGCGAGGAGAATCGAAGACTTAGGAAGACGACATAACATAAATCGTACATATTTGTGTCGTTTGTTCAACACCAAGCCAACAAATCGAAAGCATTTCCAAAACGCAGCCATAGTAATGACGATTTGATATTTACGAAGCTCGATGAAACGTTCAACTAAGTCAACGCGGTCGTATTGTGTTCCTTTCGCTTTTTCGAGATTGTTTAGTATGAATGCGTATTAGGCAAAGGATTTCTAAAAATGCAGCCCAAAAGGAGCAATGGATTTAGGAAAATGCAGCCCGAAATGGATAGATCGAAAATAAATCCACCTTCAATTCATTCTCATAAACACCATTGGGACCCTTCATTCGAGTTATGCGGAAATTTTTGTTTACTACTGTAATCAGAAATTTCTCATGTGTTAGTGATTTGGTGAAGAAAACGTCTACAGCCTAGAGTGCCTGACATGATATATATAAAGCCCCAACTTTCCATATAAAGCTGTTATTTTAGCATCTAAAGAATTCCTTGAATTTGGCCTTCAATTTGATATGGGAAGGAGATCTGAAAATATTCCTGAAATATTTCTATCTTTCCCTCTTTCCAATCTCACCTATTCCATTGACAATCGTTGTAATTGCTTCTTGAGTATTTCGTTCTTCGTAATGATTATATTCAACAATTTCTTATGAGAGCAAAGAAGGATATGAAGGAAATTCTAAGAGAGAATTTAATATTCGCCAAATAAAGATTTCATTGTATTTAATAAATCGTTGAGGAGTAATTTCTGAATGGCATATTGCTTATCGCTTAAATAGGAAACTTTAGCGTTAAATTATGAAGAAATCGTCGTTTATTTTACTATCCAATGAGATTTGTTGCCGATAAGTTGGCTATATCGTTTAATAAAACACTTCCGACATCCATTCAATCTTCTTAAACATTTTTAAATGAATCATTAAGTCTTTGAAGAGATCAATATATATCCCCATTCAAATATCCATTCAATATGATCTAATCAGATTGCAACCAATCAATCTGTTTAAAAGAACGCAATCTAGGGCAAATTCTTCCATTTTTTTAATCCAATTTCTTCAACGTTTTATTTTTTCATTTATTTTTATGCTTGCTACCGTTCAATATAGCGAGTTTTTTTTCGTTTAATCACCGAAATCCTCGACGGAGAAGATGGGAGAAGCGATAATGTGGCATAAATTGCTTACGACAGCTTTACATTGGAATTGCAATGGCCTTTATCATTCCTTGTTTTTTTTAGTATACGTTTATAAATTAGCATGTGCGTTGCGGGCACGAAAATTATTCCTATACATTTACACAACAGTTGAATCTATGAAACTATAAAGCGAAGGTGCGCATAGCACCATTTTCGGCACGTTACCAATTAGTTTTTGAATATATAGACGTAAATATGTTTTAATAAGTTGAACTGGTAAAAAGCATATATCGCCCCAATCTCCCCAGCATGGAACTTGCTCGTTTTTGGAAATGTGATAGTGGTGCTTTTTCTCACCGTTTCTAGAAGCGGGACTAGATGAATCAACGATTTATCTTCATCGCTATACGATATAGCCACTACATGCATGAGTGTCATTCTTGAGATACCTTTGTCTAGTATAGGTATGCACTAGAGATTCATTACCGTTCCAATTCCTTGTATCCCTTTCCAAATCCATGCACAAATCGGTCACCTAGACACATTGTGCAATTGTTTTCAAAGCTTTTCTCTTCTTTATTAGCCGCGTTACTCATCAAGACAAATGTGGGAAAAGTTTTTGTATAGAAATGCAAAGGTAGGCGTATTAGTGCGTGACTTTGCCTTACCTCTTAGATTAATTTTTTCTATAACTTATTAACGAACAGTAAAATATAAATGATAGCGCATCCAAATTTTTACCGGACGGATCAAACGCAAGAACATCCGGAAGTTGTTTTTCGGTCCGATCACGTGTAAGTTCTTTCGCTTGGATGAAATTTAGGCATTCTTAAATTCGTTTCGAGGGCAGTGACTAAAGCTGAAATCTGCCCTAGAGAGTTGGATTGTTTTGCGGTCTAATTAATGCAAATAAGACTCGATCGACTGTTAAATGCATATAAGCTCTAAAGGCGCTTATAAGTGCAAGGGAATTCTTCAGAATTAATGGGTCTATTCGATATAGCGTTCTTACTAGGGCCTTTCTCATTGCACTAAGTGAGCGTAGTGTAAAGCTGTTCTGTGTGAATAATATCGCAGTGTGCCTTCAATGAGCAAAGATTTTTACGGATGGTGATGTAGGAGTGATTGTGCAGGTAATACTCGTCAAATTCTGTGAATCTAACCTAAATGGTTGTCGAGTTGAAACTACCGGATAGACAGAAACCGGATACGATAAATCGATGTACAAATACGATCGGATACAAACACATGTCATAATATACTTGTCAAAAGGCGCTTTGCGAATGCAAAATTACACCAACACATAAAATATTCAGAAATCTTTTCCATAAAGGAGCACCGGAATCGGAGTTGACCTCTAAAATATCTTTGAACAAACGAATGTTCAGGCAACGATGCAGTAGACTCCCGAAGGCAATTACGGCATCTAGATGGAGGCGATTCTCACGATAAGACTGTTGAATGACATGCCATTCGATAAATTTTGCTATCATTTAACAGTTTATATCTCAAGCGAAAATGTAGCGACCTGGGAACTTCTTTCAGGTGAGGTGTTTTCTCAGGGGGAGGGGGGGCGATGGAAGTTGAGAATGGGAAATACTCTGCAACTCGAAAAACGCTGCTCATTGGAGATCACAATACCCATCAGGCTTTACAGCGTACTCTTTACACCATTTTATATATCTTTTACACGACACTTCTGAAGCATAAATCATTTTATACATCAAAAATGGGAATAACGTACCCACAGTTATACTACTTCCTGTTATGCACGATTAAATTCTCCAAGTAGAAAATTTTACTTCTACATCCTTAAGCTATATCAATTTTCATATACTAGTAAGATACAATCTGTTATATGTCAATAATAGAGTGCTCTTTAGCATAATCCATTTATTAGCACTTAATCGCTTCTGCACCCTTCTGAAATAGCAACCGAACATTAGACGATTTTTCAAAATTCCACACAAATCAAGGTCCAAGAAGGTGATTCCACCTAAATCAAACAAAAATCTATAATCCGTCTATTTAATTCTAATGAATAATGTTTTAGTGCTTCATATTCTTGTGGTTAAATAGTATAAAGCGATAGTTAGATTCAACGGCAATAATTCCTAATAGTAACTAAACCCAGCGCATTCTATATAAGTCATGGAATTACCGCATCATAGAGTTCAAAAACTGTGAATTAAACATATCACTAACTAATCGTATTTACGAACTATACGAATCAGCTCACCAAAAAGATTCTAGTCTGTTTAAAGGATTATGGTCACTCGCCTAGATGACCATATGTTAAGTGCTAGTTGAACGGCATACGATGACCACTCAACATTATTGCCAAGTTTAGTGTATTATAGCGGAAAAGGTTTGTCGCAAAACACGGATATTGATGTCAATAAATTGGATTCTAATATCCTTCGGGAGATATCCTAATGGACCAGATTTCAATTCCACATATGGATTTTTTCCTTGAAAATCAATAAAACAATGGGATATTTTAGTTTACTTAATTGGATATATCAAATCAAAACAAAATTTGGTACACCGGAATGACAATTACGTCCACAGTATGAAAATTATTAAGCGCTAGTAAGACCCTCACGAAAACGGCCAAATAGAATGTCGCAGCCGAAATGATTTTCTATGTCATGCCTCGGGGCTTTCATAGACTCCAAAGCTGAGGAATCAAGCCAAAGTGTAGAACTGCTTGCGGGCTCTATGAACGTTTCTGTTTATTATTTAACTTCAGAAAGAAAATAGAAAGATAATTGCTGCAGAATAAAAGTTGAAAAAAAAGAGGGGAAAATTTAGTGAACAATGGAGGACTTTCATACCTTGAAAGTGGTCTTGACCTCTTTGAAAAGCTTCGACTCGAGTTCCATGAATTTTGTTACTGAATTCGATACGAGTTTTTGCTACAAATGAAGGGAAATTATTACTGTTACAACATGGTAGGTCATATACAGGTACTATATTCAATAAACATTTCAATGTTTCTGCAGAAACCTTTATGAATATGTTCAATCCCCTATAAATGTTCCACTAACAAATACAAGAGCCGAAAATGCTAGCGGGTTCCGAAATATTAGCAACTTCCGCTCCAAAAAAATTTCCATACTAAACTGAAACAATCTCTGAAAAAGAAGTAAGAGTAGACGTCTAGACAGTGCACATCTAACATTGCAAATGGTTAATGAGAGAAACAAACGCTACTGAAGAGAGTGCCAAGTAATTCACGAAATATTGTCAGTGATAATACTGTAAGCTAAACAACATTAAAGGGGAAAAGAAACATTTCACTAGACTTCAGGCTGCCTTTGTTTCTTTATAACAAGGGCAACCTGAAACCGTGGGTGGTCAGGAACGCCGAAAATATCCAAGACATCCGGGGATTCGTTATTTTGTTGACTCCAGCTATCTTCTCCAAGCCCCTACTCCACCCACTCCTCCTCCTGCCTGTCCCAAGAAAGTGGAAGAAATCGCCATTTTACATATCAAAGAACTTCAGGCTTCTTTGCAGTGAGAACAACTTTTGAGGAATTTTTTGGTTCCAATAAGAACAATATCCCATAGAATATTTTCCACAGTTGATGATGCTTTTTTTCTTCAAAAAAAAATTTTAAATGAATAAAAAAATTTGATAAGACAGTAACTAACAACGTTAATCATTTCTTCATCAATTTTTTTCTCAGTTCGTTTCAGTTGTTCCTCGAAAGCGCTTTCCGCTGTTTTCTTGATGTCCTATAATAGCAATTTCAATATGCAATATTTAGAAATAATTTTTAATATAATAATAAATCAATAAATCAATATTAGAAAAGAAACAGAATTCACACCTACAAACATCATGTGAATTTTACTATATATTTAAAAGTCTCGAGAAATATAGAAATAGCAAATTTTAATTGATTGCTACCTGATGGCATCATAATTTGGTCACTTCTTTTGAATTATTCGCTAATTTATTCGATGAAAATATGAATGTCAATACGGTCACATCAGCATTTATGTTTGTATGAACGCTTCACAATTTCATTAAGACTTACTCATTACTCATTATTCAATTACTATACAATAAAATGATAAAGAATTGAAAGCCTTTTAATGCCTCAAGACAATCGAGGCGGAAGTCAACTATTCAATCGCTATCTAAGAAAGTGCAAGGAATTCGATGTAAGTGATCATTTTTCCATACAATCTGAATGAGTCAATATTCTCAACAACTATCTCAAAAATTTCTGCAAATAGGAAATATTGGTTACACCATCGGATTGTTGCAATCTAAGTAAAGTATGGCACCATTCTTGTTCGCAACTCAATGGGATTTAACTGTAGAACACAGTGCATCACAAAAGATTCTAAATTCAGCTATACAATTCTTCGAGGATCCGTTATTGATCGCTAGTTTGGCGATTTGATCGTCATCACTGAATTATGCATTATTATTAACGTAAAGTTCTTTATATGATCTCACCTGTAATTCGGTATTGTCCTCTTTACCACGAAGTTTATTTATTGCCACATCCAATTCGTCACGCCTCGTTTCGAGTGTTTTAATCTCGGAACTCGCTTCCTTTCCGCCACCCTGCAATCAAGAATATTTTCCAATGAGCTAATATTTAGAAAATTACTGGAAAGGAAAGCTAGAAGAATAGATCACTGATTTAAACGATAACAGTCGAATCGTTGTTCTATAGAGAAGTGATTAACTGAGCTTTAACTGAGTGCACCGAGTGACCCGAACCTTTCATAAAGCTTTTTTTGAAATCATTCCAACCATGTACACCTCACTTGCTTGGAGATGATACCCAGGTTCATTTGTCTTTCATTTTCAAAGAAAATCTATTCAAGTAAGTGGAATTTCACTGAGATAAACGCCTGAGCAAGGGAATTCATGTCTTCGAACGAGGCTATATTGGATGTAGAGTTCAACTTGATAGGGAATCATTTTCGACGGGGTACAGTACCACTGATGTTTTGAGATCTATTATTCGTCAGTCTCATTCAACTTAGTCTTACATCGATCCACTGCTTTAGGTAAGAGGTGACATTCTCGGCGACAGTATTCTTGAAGTCACGATGTAGCCTGCCGACTGCATTGAACGTTTCCTTCGCATTCTCGAGTGATGCAGTTGCGTCACGATCCTCGAACTTTGCACCATAGGTGCTGAATGCATCGCCTACCTTCTCGAACTTATTCATCCCGGTCGTATCGTACTCCTTAACATTTATATCTTCTAGTTTGTATTCTACACGCCTTTCAAGATTTTCGAGGGATTTTTTCAAGCGGATATTAAAGGGAAGATTGTATTAGATCTACTAAGTGAGGATATATTAAGCTGCATGGAAATGGATGTCCTGTTTGAATACTTAAATAGCAATTGAACAGATAGCGACTGATCAGCATATCTCGAAAATGTTTCACTTTTCTTGCATTTTTCACTTTTTCAGCCAATTTTAGAAACTTGCCCGATCGGCATAAAATTTGTTTCTAAACTGATATATAGTATTGGAAATATTGAAAAGCTTCAAAATATACTCACTTTATAGGTAGACTCATATTTGAGTAATGCCATTCAAACTAGATAATTGCCATCTTAACTTAGACAATGAAGCATTTGCACTGGCCTATATACACTAAAAACAGGTACAACACGTCTCATAGAAGTTAGGCAATTTTCTGCAAAAGGTACCACTCTAAAAAGGAATACTGCTGAACTCTTACAACGTTGACATAAATTATTTCATGACGTCACTCTCCCCGCCTCTGTCTTCGCCTATCACTGATCTACATTTTGTCTGTTTCTACTGCAGGCAAGATATGCCTTTGTTACGCCATGTTCGGTACGACATAAAATACAGACCCCTAATGTTAAGGACGATGGCCGGGGAAAACCTTGCAATTTGGTAGATGAGCTGCCGATGTGAAGGTGGAGTGGTAGCATGAGTGCAGAGGTTGTTATGATCAGGGAGAAGGAGGTGGGCAAGGAAAGGGGGCATAGATAATGTAGGTATCGGATCCATCAGAAGCAAAAAAGCGGCGTTGTATTCAATAATATGTGTGATTACATTACTACTAACATCAATTATGTGGCATATTGTTGAATAGAGTTTCTCAGTTTGCTTCTTGGTGGTCTCGAATGTTAGGCGTTTCTCTTGAAAGGCAGCCGAGAAAGCGGTTTGCGATCCACCAGCGAAGCGATACGCTTTCGCCTTCAATTTTGAAGTCATCTAAATGAATTGAATACAATAAAAGCGGTATAAATTTATTAATTAATTAACCATTCCCATTCGTTATGACCTGACCAGTTTGGTATAGAAGCGAAGGGAAAGTATACTGCCTACCCCGACTTCCGCTCTTTCCCGACCCCGGAAAACCCTTACCTTCACTCTTTTTCGACTGTAGAAAGAGTACCATCAGCGGGCACTGTAAGAAGCTTATTCAAGAGTACCATCAGCGGGCACTGTAAGAAGCTTATTCAAGCATATTTGTTGACAAATCGACATGTGTACCTCATTGATGAGAACAATACTGGAAGACGTAAAGCTGCTCGATTATACACTTTTGCACATAGGAGCACGTCAATGCAATACAATTCATAGATATCAGAATCCAGAATCAGTCAAAACCAATGGATTCTCTGTTATGTTTCCTTCATAATATAGGAAGCCGAAATAGAACACCGTTAAATTGGATTGTGATTTGGGATAGTTGTGTGTTGGAATACTTGTGCTAGAGTGAAAATCACTTCCGCAGTAAACATAGCATATGAACGGTTTGAAAATCCAAAGTGAAGAACATTTTGCAGTCCAAGCATTCCAGATGTATTATCCCATCATACTCGATCCTGTTGCCGACACGGCGCAATTGTCTTATAACGTAAACAGCAGTGTGGGAAATGAACCAAAGGATAGTCACATAAATCGATGTAAATACTCTAAATCAATAGACAACATTACTCAAATGCTTTATTTAATCGAATTTTTGGGTGAACAGGATGCCCAGAATAACAAAGGTTCGCTATTTTGGAACATTATTGAAAACTTGGCGGTGTTTCACTCAATTCTGGGATGAATGAGATAGTCGAGTGCATCCATGTGGTATCCATAGAGATGCAACTTATTCGATCATCCAGATCATAACGATGAGCTCTCACTCATAGTCAGCTGTTTGAATACTCATTCTCAGCTTCACCGACAACGGAACTCCTCAAGCTCTAATAGACTCCTAAAGGAGTCGATCGACAAGACTAAAATATAAGAGTGACGAACCTCTACAACCGTCCACGAGTACGATGAGTTTCTCTAGTGATTTGTATCTATCGCTCTAGTCTAAAGTAATCGCAAATTATCTATGGTAAATTTGGTAAAAAAGAATTTCAGTTTTGCAAAAAAAAAGTTGCGTTTTTTTGAAAATCGTATGAAAAAAAGAAAAAAAATTTTATTTACTCTTGCAGATTGACAAATTTCATCTTAGCCACTATTATGCAAATGTTTTGCAAATTTGCAACGAAATTGCAACAAATTTGCAAAACATATGTGATGTGATTAATATTATCCACTACTTGGAAGAAATTTTAGAAAAGGGCTTCAAGGTTAAGCGGATATGAAAGGAATTAGGAAAGAGGAGCACTTTATTCAAGTCACCGCTCAACGATTGCCTCAGCCTGAAATTCGGTCATACCTCTCTCGGTAATCCGTATTTAAGAGGCACAACAAAAATTTGTAAGGTGATTGGAGGGAGAGTAGGGGGGGGGGATGGGGGGAGGTAGAAATATTACCGAAATTCGGCAAGAACCTTCATGCTATTCTATATTACTATCGCAAATACGATCATATTTGCACCAGTAAAACATGAACAGTTTGCGTTAATGGAAAGCTGACAGTACCTCTGAACGAAAGAAAAACCATCATTGTGCATATGAGAGAAGTAAAGAAACTCGTACAGAAATTGTGTTCACGATCGATAATAGAAACAATGCTGTTAAAACAACAACAAACCGGGCTATTAAAACTAAGCAAAAAAAAAAAAATTCTTATGTTTGCGCTGTATCGCATCCGAGAAATACTTCAATAGACAATTCGACCGCTACAGCATGAATTTTGCGTATCGGTGCAGTTTTTTTTTTTTTTTTGCAGATTTATGCAAATTTCTATGGGAAAGAATGCTATATAAAGACGTGTTAGTGAAGCTGTCTCAGTTCTTGCAGCCGTAATTGAAGAAGTGGCTGGAAGATTGGCGAATTGGTGAAGAAGATGGATCGCTAGCGGATGTCAAGACCACCTCGTAGAGTGGGGTATCGAGTAAGGATGAAGATATAAATTACTTGTTCGCGTACCTGGCGATATCTTTAGATCACCTCTATATTTGCGCGTACTTGATTGCCAGATCGACGTCAGGCTAGACATATTTATACAACGAGGATTTCGCTACGTCCAGCTTTAGTGGTAATCATTACGAAGAAAGAACCAACTAATCGTATTATCTTTATCAATTAAAAATAGTGGCAATTATCATTATAAGTAATTTATTTATTTAACGAAAATTTGACAGAAAAAAAACAGCCGAAATCGTTATTACGAATCACATAGCAATTCCTGAAGAATATCATAAAATAATTGAACGAAATATCACAGGGCCAGTGAATGCACACAGTCGTTTATCTAGCAGAATCACCTTGACTATCAAATATTCCACTCATCTGAAAGCGTTGAGAATAGAAAATTCCCACAGACCGCAGTAATTTTCAAATGAAAACAATACACATGGAAGTAAAAAATTAGATTTACAAGTGAAAAGCACAACATGCGCTTTATATAGACAATAATCTAGCAGAATCACCTTGACTATCAAATATTCCACTCATCTGAAAGCGTTGAGAATAGAAAATTCCCACAGACCGCAGTAATTTTCAAATGAAAACAATACACATGGAAGTAAAAAATTAGATTTACAAGTGAAAAGCACAACATGCGCTTTATATAGACAATAAATATGAGCAGATGAAGAGAAATGTAAAATATACCACACAATGAAAGAATTGTCCCTCACTGTTCGAAATATTGCCCGTGGGCAAGTGAATTTCGAAACGTACATGTAAATTTGGCGGTCCTAATCAACATTTCTATGTGTCAATTACTTGACCCTCTAATAAATCACCATCGTGCCATGCGAGAAAACGGATATACCCACGTCGATGGGCCTCGTTCATAAAATTGGATGACTTTTATATTGCTTAGAAACAATTGCTTCTAGCCTCCTTTGTGTCTTGAATTTCTTCCATCCTTCATATACGTAGAAAAGCCTTTTCTGATTTCGAATCTCTCGACAGCCTGAAGGCAAAAAACCCAACTTCTGGGTCAGTATGTCAGTTTAAATTGTGGAATTAAATAAAAAGGAATCTTTAACAGTGTTCAAACGATCCAACATACAGCTTTTACACATCAAAGAAAACCTTGTACATAGTTGAACAACAATCATATACAGTTAACGAATTTACACATTCAAGTAGCGGTCAAATTATATTTTGACAGCGAAAATTTTAGCGAGGTATTACACAAGAGAATTTGTGAAAATAAAAAAAAAAGACTTCCACATTTCATCGAAATTCAAGCAATAAACATAATTTCGTACCAAATAATCATAAATATGACAGCAAAAAACAATAGTTTTAAAAGTCTAACAAAATCATTAAATGCAAGGAACTGATTAAAAGAAATTCAGCCAATTATGAGTGAATTAGTGGCTAATAAACAACGAAATAATTCAACAGCACTACACATAGGAAATCGAATTCGAATATGGCATAGTTCAAGTTCACAGAGGTGTAGAATCATATTTTACAGATTTAGAAATGAGCGTTTCCCATAGCCAAGTTGTATTAAATTATAATATCCATCACAAGATCTCTTATCAGTCTTATTACATAACATGATAAAGCAGTACCGATTTGACTTATTCCCACCATTTTTGATAAAGAAAGATTTTCTTGAAATTCCTTCGCATAGTATCGTCGTAAGTGGTTGCACTGAAATAAACCTAATCATATTCACAAACAAGTGCTGTAGCCTAGATAAAAAGCGAGCTTTGCCTCAGCCATAGCATATTTTCCCAGCCTGGTTGAGACCATTTTCTGTTCATAGCCGAAAACAGTTGAAAGGCAATCAACTTGCTATTCATCTTTCCCACTAGTGAGGCTTCCTCTCCTCCCCTCCCCTCCCACCTCTTCCCTCCTCCAAGGACAAATCGCTTTCTAACACCACTCAAAGAAGTTTAAATACCACAGAAACAAACCCATCAACGCATCTGTTTGACGAGGTAACACCATAGGAACCCGAAAAAGGGGTTCCATTAAAACTGGAAACAATCTCAGATTAAATAATCCTCAACTACATTTATCCAGTCTTCTATCAGACACTAAAGCAACTTCTAAAATATATGGATTGCTTGATGCATTGACCGAAAAGCTGTTCTGCTCTTATGCAGCGAGTTGATGCGAAGTCCCCCCCTCTTCTCCCCCTCCCCCCCTTATTTCAGTCGATTTGTGTAAAGAAATAGACAGTCCAACCGATGCTTTTCTCGGTGGCGCATAGCGCCTTTTAAAAGTTTACAAAACAAAGAAAAGTCATTACCCGGCTCATTTCATTTGTTTGCCATGAAGTAATCGTCGTTATCTGTTCGCATAATCAAACCATCGGCAGCCAATTCGTTAATATCGGAATTGAAAGTCAGCTCATTGTACAAATAACTTGGAATATTCTCTCGTATATCCTCAATAAATTCCCCCATAGTCGATTTCACACTTTTGCATAGAAATTTGAAAATCTGAAACAAATACAACGAGTAAAAGCGATACAAACAATATGTGCTAATTCACAATTTGCATGACTCATATACTCCATCTCAATTAGTACAATCAGTCCATAACGTTTATGCAAAATTCTCTTCATTTCATGTTATATTTAGATTTCCACTGAGGCATAACATTTCCGCATATCATATAAACAATCGTACTGATCTAAACCAAACGCATTCGATCAATACGATTGCGAGATCAAACACGATTATCGGCGAATATGCAATTTTGGAATTTTGGAATTGATGGCCAAGCAGAACGGAAGTTCAACAAAAATTTTTCGCTATCCAACCTTAAAATCATGCAAAAGTTATACGGCAGCAGTGATATCTTTATAGTTGTGCAAAATGGCACAAGAAGATGCCACCAACCTAAATCAATGGGCAATCCCATTTCTTGCCCAAGTATAAGTAGAGGGCGATACAAGCGCAAACATCAAATAGGGTATCAGATTTGCTTACCTCCGCTTTCTGCCCAACAAGTCCTGTAGACACCTGATCTTGCATCGGCATCATAGCACTCATTCGTGTGCGCATCGTTATACCTCTACCTGTTCGAAACGATCTCGTTGAATCATTGATCCCATTCTTGGCGATTAAACCCCGACTTGGTGTACAGTTCGTTTCCCAATTAATGGCTACCTTAAGCGAAAAAATAAACATTTGTTATTGTGGACGGGATAACAACAGAGTCATTAATAATGTCAACGACTAATAAGTGTGCCGTCGGATCGAACGTTCTCACCGTTGGCCGTAAAATCATATGCATAGGCATTTCTCAAAAGGAAGTGACGAAGTGATAGTTGATAGTATTTACCTAGTTCACTTCTCCGATTAGCTGCTTATTAAAGAAAGATACTCGTGAACTTGTAGTTTTAGGTCACCAATATACCTGGTTTGTTTTTATGGCCAAAGAGATCCAATAAAGAATAAATGCATTTCAATACTGGTACCGATATGATATGATGGGCAAGCAGAATACATGCAAACTATTCTTACATAAAACCGTCATAGTTAAGATTCCATTCCCCTACAAGTCAATGTTGCCATCACAACTTTCTTATAATTAAATATCATTAAATATGGAATCCATAAAGCACAATGTTGAAAAAGCGAAAACCACCTCAGCGTTTCCTCTCCAAAAGAACATAACTCAAGCAATAAAAATAACGATTAGGTACAGACAAGATTACGATCCAAAGAACAAACAGCGAATCGACGACAGCCAATTTGATTCAGTTGGAACAACATGCATAAACACCTTGTTTCTTCCACTTTAAGAGATCAGGTATTGCCAGGGGAAAGGGAGTGCAAAGCTTTTGCATATATTCAACGATAAGAAGAGTGAAGCGAAGGCAGCAAAATCGAAAGAAGCTGATGAAAGTAGAACACAATAATAATGAGTGCTTGGACGATACATAACAATCGCTTCGTTCAGATGCCTACCAGAGCGACCTATGCCAATAAAAAAGGAAGTATATGGATTTTGAAAAACAAGAATAAAATACCTTCAACCAAAAAGGTTTTTTGTAACTTACATGTGAGTTCTGTGCAGCAATGGCACGACCTGAATTTTGGTGCAGCAACGTGCGTGACCACTTCGCTGATCCCTCGGCTCTGCCACTGTCACGACCGCTGGGTTGTGCCTTAAGGGGTGAGAAAACCGGTTCGCTGCTCCCATTAACTCGAAGCATGGTGTTTTCCAACTCTGCTGTATCAACCGATGCGATCAACTCCGGTATATTCTGAAAGAACGCTTAGAGACATGAAACTGTCGAGAAGCAGAAAGACGCTATAGGGTGCACCTTGGCTCACATGAAGGCCGAATTGAATTCTCCTCCATCTCATCCTAAAAAGATCTTTGCAGGCGTCAACCCCGTGTGGGTTGGAAAACTACTCAACTCCGTGGTGAATCACTTTGATGGGACCTTTCATACAACCTCAATAACGAAGCACCGCTAAACTATCCTGAATCGGAAGGAATTTGCCGAGTACACGAGGCGGCTTATCGTGTATGGAACTTTTGAGCCGAGCCAGAATGCAAAATCTGAAATACAACCGTAGATTTTTAATGGGTGGAGGGAAGCGTTATCTCCACACTACTTTCCCCTAATGTAAGGCCACTTAATGCGATAGTGTCAACAACATGATTTTTTTTGCTTGCAAAACAGCCGAAGAACGTGATAAATAAATAAAAAAAGCTAGGAAACAAACTTCTTTCCTGTAACAGAACTTACCTACTGTAATTGCCGGATTAAAAAAGGAAGAACGCACTCTTAACATATCCGCGAATCAGTTTCTTTTCAAAATTTCACTGCCTTTCTAACCCTTATATAAATTTTCTTGTCCGTTAATATGGGTATGAAATTGATCAGTGCTCTGGTAATATGCAGTGGACACATGCTGAATAAATAAGTTCCTCACCTTACTATAGTACAGTCGAGCGAGTTTCGCTTGAAGATGAAAAGCATCCATATCGCTAAGATTGCTCAGAGGTTTAACCTGAACGTGGAAAAATATGACGCAATTAAATCTTCTTCTCCCTCCCTCTTCCACCAAATCATTACCTCACGTAAAAGGGTAGGTACCCGCTGGTAGGTGACTTCAATCCTAACTATCACCCAACTACGAAGCACAAATGATGGAACCATACAATGAAATTTATGAGATCGAAATAGAATAGAGAAACCAAGATAGTCTCATACTCAACTTGGAATATATATCGGGGAGAAAAGGGCGATATGATCGAATAATATACAAGTGAAACGTAAACTCGATCAGTCTGAGTCCCCATCTTCCTCCTCTATGCACTCGCCATTACCGATAGAATAGAGAAACCAAGATAGTCTCATACTCAACTTGGAATATATATCGGGGAGAAAAGGGCGATATGATCGAATAATATACAAGTGAAACGTAAACTCGATCAGTCTGAGTCCCCATCTTCCTCCTCTATGCACTCGCCATTACCGCTAGCCATAGTCGAATTGAATAACGATCAACCGACACCGTTCTAAGTATATTCTGATCGAAACGGTAAAGCTTAGCCACTTTACCCTGAAAACTGTGTTATCAGCCTACCTTAGCCTAAGTGAAAAACGATCTGTTCCTTCACCTCCCCTTATCCCCCTACCGCACCACCGCACCATCTACCAATTATGCAAGTTCACTAAAGAAAATGATGAAGTCGTTAACAATAATAAAATACATCAAACGCGACCACACACAGCAGTCCATCGAATGTGTGGATTTTACCGATGATCGACAAACGCGTTCCCACAACATATGGTGGCGAACGATATTCCCCACTGTTCACCTGAAAACCGCTCACTTCTTATGCGCTTTCATAAAACTTGCTAAATCCACAGTGGTGAAGGGACGACCTGAGTGTCTGACCTTATTCCGTTCCATGATTTATAAATATTTGCTTGAATCTTTGCACAGATTTGTTTGTGCCTACGCATACCTGTCTAGCACTTCCACGGCTGGATGTGACCACTCTGAAAGCAAAGCCCAATAAAGATGAAAAAAGTAGGGTACCTATGCTGAGGTCAGCTAATTTGCCAAGAAATTACAGCAACATAAAACGAAGGTTTATTTCCGCCCCTTAATGAGCTCAAACAAATAAGCTGGGCATTAAGAATTCGATGCTTAAATTGTGACGATTGTTCTGGTTAAAAATAAGTGCTAATTGTTAATAAAGTTCGTAGTTGAGATACCTCAACGGTGATATCCCCCCCTCCCCCACAACTTTGATAAACCTCTCAAGTCTCATTTTTTCCCCGTCTCTCAAATAGAATTACCCTCGGGAACTTGGCCAATGCTACGTTCATCGGGATTCACATCCACAGTTATTCAGTTGATCTATCATACGAAGAGTCACGGAATGAAAGTAAGCTCAACTGCTGACCTCAGCATCCTCTTTGTGGGTATCTGTTTACGGTGAGAGGAATCATCGCAACATAATCCATCCCCAATTTGGACTATTTTCGCAAATTCACATCGCATTTCACCATATATGCATATGCAAATTATTAGTTCCGAATAAAACTCGGATTCTTTGAATAATCGAACTATTCAATTGTTTTGTGACCTTTCTATGCCTATATTGAGAAAAACAAGAGAATATACTGAAGCAATTTAATGATCTCTCAAGGAAATCATTCTTTATCTGAAAACATACGTATCCTACTCTCCCGTATTTTCTAAATTCTGCCTTTTTCATGTTTCAAGTACTCCTTACGTCTGTTATGATGAGTTTTCAATAAATTTTTTTTAAATTAAATCCAATTACGCCACAGGAATTATTCACAACGATAGAGACAAAAGCAATGAAATGAATCATGTACTGCTTCGGTAGTTTCTAATATTTCAATTTGAGTTTGAATATGAAGCATACTTACGATGCCTTTGTAATGAATCACTTTGAAGAACCTATCCAGATGTCTTAAATCGGCAATTATATATCTGATAGTTTGGCCATTATCCGTTTCCTCAACTTCCTTCACTCGACCCATCGTACGAACCTAAAACGAACATACCGCGAATAACACTTCTTCTGTACTCTCCCCTCTCCCCCTCTCCTTTTCCTCGATTCCCTCCTTCCTCGAGGTTCTATCAGTTTTAACGTCTACACAGCCTTATTCATGGCTGCAAAACTTTTTCAACTCAATACATGCACAGATTTTGTATATCCGCGTTGATTTTATAAAAATGCAGTCCACTACCCACCTTTCAATCATCCAATCCAATCACTGTATATCACTGACAACAGCCATAGTTTTCAATTAAGAAAATCGCCATAAACTTGTCTCTAATTTTTGCTACTTAATGCAAAACACCCTTTCAAATTCGAGGTTCTGTTAAATAAAAAAGCACCTCGAAAATAGAAAGATGAGAGGAATGATAGTACATATATAGGTCCATATTAAAGGAGTGATCACGTTTAACTGTATCCTCTGCATCCTCCCATATTCACACTTTTCCGCTACATTTTTCTTAGAGTATGTCAAAATATAACAAAGCAAAAGTGACAACCGTAGTGAAATGAGCATTTCCAATGACGATCTTCTCCTGGTCAGACGGAAGGGAAACGAGGTCGCTAATGGTGACCGGAAATACAAGGTTGTCAGTGCTTCGCGGTACGCTTGTTGAAGGTGAAGTCTCACCGGTAGTGTAGTACACGTCACCCCAATCGTCAGCATCCAGCTCCCTTCCCATTACGTTCGTTTTCCAGTCGTTCATTTTGAGTGCTGAAAGATGGAAGCACCTGGAAATTGGTGAAGAGGATGGCTTAGTGTTTGAGGCTGAACAGTATTTCAAACCCAAAGAAACACGAAATGATCCTCAAAACTTTCGCCAAGATCAACAGCGCTACTGTAAGAAATAAGGGCAGGGTGGGAGGAGGATGGAAGAAATATAGGATAGGGAATATAGGATAGGAAAGCAATGGGAAGTACCAAATTAGTGCTTACGAATTTCCCACTCTCCTGGTAAAGCGATCACGTTGGGCAAGGGTACCTGGTTCTCTTCCCCCTCTTCATGTTAAACGGATCCTCCCCTCTTTCAGGTTATCGTTCACTACCAAACTCTGTTTTGCTCTCACATACTGAAAACCGTTTCGAGGAATTTTTGCTGATGAGGACGGCTATTGGATTCAACTGCTTTGAGTGATTCGTAGATTTAACAAAAAAAAACGATCCACTAGAATTTTTAATACTCATTCGCAACCGAAATCGAGTCTTCATTACAGTTCTGTCGAGAAATAAAGAAACAAAAAGCAGTCACGTAGGTTCACCTGAAGGAGTGAGTAGGGCAAAGGGAGAGTACAGTGGGACAGGAAATAGCGTGGATCTTGAAGCGATATGCAATTCAGACATAATTACTATACATAAGAAAGGATGCTTGCCACTGCATCAGCGTTTAGGAATGGTACGAGTCTACAAGCGAGGATGACAATTCATCTGGGCAATATAGGCATGCAAAATATTTACCACAGAAGTAGAAGAATAAAAAAACATTGCAACTTTACGAGTTCAACTGTTGTTAGAAGAAAAAAAAAGATATATGGACGGAAACTAATTTTTTTTACGAATTAGGAAGGAAATTTCCGGACGGATTACGAGAAAAACGAGGATTTGGTCATTTTCTGAATTTAATTCGCGAGACGCATTGCTTCTATAAAATTCGTGAGAAATTCGGTAGTATATAACAACAAATCGGTGATGACCGGAAATAAATCAACCTTCCGAAATTCATAGAATGGTTACCACATCCGTATTACAATACGGAAACGTTCATGAACATAGGGAACGAGATGCATGGGCAGACTTAGACCTTGAAAAAGCAGATAGAGGATAGGAAATCCATAGTTCAATCGCACAGCAATAGGAACTGCAAGTTAGTGCCCCCGAATTTCCCACTCTCCTGGTAAAGCGATCACGTTGGGCAGGTGATCTGGCTTACCTTCCCCTCCTCGTGCTAGACAGATCCTCCCCTCCTTCAGGTTATGGTTCACTATTAAACTCTGCTCTGCCCTCACATATCGGCAATTTTGGCACATTTTAGGCATTTTTAGAGAACGTTAAAAGTCCCATCAGAATCACTCATAATTAGAAATAAAAAAACTGAAACTCTCCAATAATGTGAAATTCGGAGTGAATTAAAAAAAAAGAAGAATAGAAGATGACTTTGTCGTGGCAAACATAGGTGGATGGCCACCAACTAGCAAAAAAAAACGGCTTATATAGGTAGAGTGGTAATACGGTGAATCATCAGAACGGTATGATGAATCATCATCATATATTCAACACATGTCCTTTTCAGAAATACTGCAGCCACATTTTATCACCAACTTTTCGTAATGGGCACTCTTCGGACACACACGAGTCTATTCAGGCCGTAGCAGATGCAACTGGACACAATACGCGTTTTGAAGTTTGTTGAAGAACGAAGAGATTCTGTCATATACGCCTGAGGTGTCAATCGCGAATGCATCAACTTTCGACTCGATGCGTGGAAAAGGACCTCTTCAAACGTCCTTTGTCACCTATGATGGAAGTTAAGCTTCTTGGGAGCTTAGGCCAAACACGACGACCGCTCACTCATCCTCCTGCTTGCGTTCCCTGTCCCCATCGTAGGATGAGAGTACACGCGTAACCTCGAATATGCTAAATCAGAATTAAACCGGATGTTCGTATCCTTGGCGATGGTTTCATCCTTGGAGAATCCAGACACAACGGTAGGCGATATTGTCCTGATATTCGAGCGTGAGACTTGTGGTTTGGAGGCGCGTGTAATAATGGAATGGGCATCACAAGTTATGATCGTGTGCTTTGGACGTGGTACAGTAGTTTCCCGATGAGTGTACTACATAGTTTCCCGATGAGCGTGCAGGAGGTTTCGTTATGTGGTTCTCTTCTTGTGCAAGATGGAAGTTTCAAGGTGTGGCCAAAGTTTGCGTCGGGCACATGAGGGGCGGAGGAGCTCAAAGTAGGATCCGGGAAGGAGCCGAATGTGCTGGGCCCGAAAGTCTGATCTATGGCGAGGTTCCGGTCGAATGAAGCGGAGACGAGTCAGGTCTGGCAAGATCCGCATTTTTGGTGTCGGTCGGCAAAGGCTTTTGATTGTTGTTGGTTTTTTCAGTGCATGCGATAGTGTAGCTAACGGGAATGATCATCGTTTTCTGACTACCTGATAATATCGTCGAATTCAGTAAGTGCTTTATCTACTTCTTTCTGGATGTAATGTTTTCATGAGATCGTAACGACGATGATACTATTTGAGCTGCAATGAGTAGATGTTAATAAAACGCAATACGCTCATTTATTTCACTTAATATTTAAATGGTGTACCACATAAATATCGATATGTGGAACATTTTATATAGCGAAAGATACGCGATACCATCATCAAAAAACTTTAACTTTCGTGAAACTCTTTCGTTTTGATCGTTATGGCAGTGTTGAGAAGCATACGGTATCGGTACATATATACGGTATCGACGGATAATCGTCTTGCTTAGAAGCATTTACGATGGACAATCGATGGTCCAGATTCGTCGTATTCTTGCTTCGAAATCCACATCTATAGCATAAGAGTATTACTTTTCACACAAGAAAATTCGAAAATTAAGCAGCAAACGGGGCGTATGGTACTAGGGCTGGCAGATGGCTGTACAAGTTCGCAGCTAAAAATCATGTTTGTAAGCTCTTGTCAACCATTCTATCAATGAAATGAACTCGATAATTTCAGGTCTTTTTCAGGTGAACTTATTCAGGTTTTTTTGGTATATCACCATATTTTCCTTTAAGTATTTACAAAGCTATATTTATCAATTGCTTGATTAATCGTCAAAAAAAAAAGGTTTGCAGTAAACCTGTTGGAAGGTGGAAAGGGATGCCAGGATAGATCCACCGATCCATACAGAATACTTCCTCTCTGGTGGAGCGATGATCTTGATCTTCATCGTGCTTGGCGCAAGAGCAGTGATCTCTTTCTGAAACATTCTTTTCAGGGCAATGTCACCTCATTCCAGCCAAAAAGTCCTGACAAACAACAACTGAAATGTTTAGCTGTTCTTCCTGGAACGATATGGAAGACGTACATAAATATTCCGGCATCGCTTGACAGTTTATTATTAGTGTGAAACTGCACTTCGCATCATCAATCATCTCACTTTCCCTTCTATTTACATTGCCATTGATGAATCTCAGATCGAGTTTTTTTCAATGGGTTTTTCTTTTCTTCGATCTTTTGGTCTTTTCAAAAATTATGAAAAGTCAAAATCTGATTCAATCTTCAAAGCAAGCCGAAGAGTATTAAAGACTGTTAGGTTATCCAAATCATGGTGCATTACTTTCGAGCGTACAATCCTTGCTGTTCTGACAGCTGTGACACTACTTACTGTAGAAATGCACTGCAATATGACTATGGAGTCGGCGGCCTTTTTTTAGACACTCTGTTACCTCTTCCTTTTTTGAAAGTATGATAGAAATGTTTTACCTGCATGCGGTCGGCAATTCCAGGATACATTGTGCTGCCGCCAGATAGTACATTGTTGGCATACAGATCCTTACGGATATCGATATCGCATTTCATGATGCTGTTATATGTTGTTTCATGGATACCAGCAGATTCCATCCCTATGAAGGATGGCTGAAATTTCATTTGATTTTATAAGTCGGAGATGAATGCCTCAACTGAAATGATGGCGGTACTGCCAGAGTTATGGGAAAAAGGACATCGAAAATGCGGGGAACACATGACGTTGGAATCTGAACGACGCAAAATTCACCACTGTTACATGACGAAGCGAAAGGCGGTCTGAGTCGGAGGGTATCGGAGACATCGAAAATGCGGGGAACACATGACGTTGGAATCTGAACGACGCAAAATTCACCACTGTTACATGACGAAGCGAAAGGCGGTCTGAGTCGGAGGGTATCGGAGGTCATGATCGTTTACTCTGCTATCATGTGGCGATTTGAAAAACTCGAATGATTTTTTGCTTCTCTTCGTGGATAAAGTACTTCGTGGGGCATGTAAGATTTTATACTGACCTGGAACAGCGCCTCGGGACAACGGAATCGTTCATTGCCAACGGTGATAACTTGTCCATCGGGAAGTTCATATGACTTCTCGAGGGAAGAGGAGGAAGCGGCAGTGGCCATCTCCTGCTCGAAGTCAAGGGCCACATAGCACAGCTTCTCCTTGATGTCACGAACGATCTCACGTTCGGCCGTAGTCACGAACGAGTATCCACGCTCAGTCAGGATCTTCATGAGGTAATCAGTAAGATCACGTCCGGCCAAATCGAGACGAAGAATAGCGTGAGGTAGCGCATATCCTGTAAAACGTACCTGCTAGCATATATAAGAATATTCGTTGACGTCTACCTAAGGTGAAATACGTGATGACTTGGATCTGGTACACTGACCTTTATTTTTCGAGCAATTAATCCTTCGTTCTCATCCCGTCTTACTATTGAAAAAGAGAAATTTTTCCAATGCTCGATTTACCGGGCTTTCTTCTTTAGATAGCTCCTGAAATTTTTCTCGCTAGCACCCTTCTGATTCCCTTTCACCAAATATCTATTCCATCAGCACTCCGAACTGTGATAAGAAGCACAATTCCATCTTCATCGTTCTCATCATTGTTTGACGGAATTTTTTTTACAAAGTCGAATTCAGATCTGATAACGATTACGAACAAAAGTAAAAGGAAGAATCTTTACTTCCAACCGGAACTTTTTTGTCTTCTTCACCTCAGCATTTGAATTCAACCAAATTAACCCCCCAAAACCATCGAAAATCCAATGAAATCCATGTCTTCGTAGGAAATTTTGAAGCAATTTGCCACCAACAACCGCCTTGCTAAAGAAGCGATAAATGAGAATGAACTAGTCATCACCTTCATAGATGGGCACAGTATGAGTGACACCATCGCCTGAGTCGAGCACTACTCCTGTGGTACGACCTGAAGCGTACAGCGAAAGCACCGCCTGGATGGCAACAAGCTGCTACCTCTTCGTCGCACATATTTGTTTAGTGTTTAGACTTCCCCGAGAGTAATGCTGCAAATTTGGAAAAAAAAAACAACTTCTTCCTTCATTCTCCTCACTCCATAGGGCGGACTCGACGACAGTTCTCTTCTTGAACGAATCTACTGAGGTAACCAAGACAGTCGGACTCCCGATAATCACATCGCACATACTGCTCCATTCTCATGCTCAGACCAAATTCAGTCTTATTTCGAAAAGTTAGGATTTCCTGCTCTCGTAATTATCACTCTCTCATCCTTTTTCTCAGAGCTGGATAATAAGTATGTTTTGTTGTATTCACAAATGGGGCTGATAGGAACGACTATCATCTATGAAGGATGAAATGATCGTAAAAACAACAGCATTAACCAGAGGGATCATTTCTGGGAAAAAAATAATTGTGGACAAATTCTTGATCCTCAATTTTAATTTTTGTATTCTTTCTTTCTTCCAATATTTTCATAGTCAATTCATCGGACGTTTTTATTTCCTTCTATTCGAAATTTCCTTCTTGTCAATCGGTTACAATTTGTAAGTTGATGTTTTATGAACATCTTTGAACATTTCTATTGATATCTTCGATAGGATTCTAGTTAAGTTGACATGAACAACTACATTAAAACGACAACGAAGACAACATAACAAAGGTAAAAACTTTCCCCAATTAAAACATTGGGAATAACGTTGGTGAATTAAACAATGTTTAATTCACCAGCTTGATAAGCCATGCAAATACCCAACACCATCCATCCACCATAACGCACTATCACCTGTACGCTAACAAACCCTCCAACAACCTATCGATGTTATGTGGCATTCAACAAATTTTCATAGAATTTGGAAATTGTATTGTTTGAGAATTGGTTTCCATAGAAATAAAAGAAATGGCTACTTATTTATGTTCCAGCCAATTGATCCAACTGTCTTACAGGTTAACCCATGGATTCAGTTTTGTGAGCAACGGATTCAATCATTGCAAACATCAATCCTAAAAGAGTTCCTTTGTTGCAAATTTAGTGGTGCGTCCATCTATCACTATATCGTTAGTACACCTCTTCTTTGTTCGTGTCAAATACGTTCAAGTGAGGTTCTGAGTCGGATTTCCAGTGAGAATTCCGGAAGTGATTCAGATGAGAGCTGAAACAACACGTGCCACACCTCTGTATAAACTCCGAAAATGGGCAATTGGAATGAAATAACCATCTACAGCCAGATTTTTGTAATTATTCCTGAGAAGAGTATTCAAGGGGAAAACTAAAACAGTTAGAATTGTAATGCCTACTGAGAACAACCTCAATTACCATAGAAATCCCTGCAATATGCAAAAATAACTTCACAATTTTCTGCGAAATTAATTCAGTCTAATATTCTAAGAGGAGAGGGATTAATGAATAAAACTGAGCTATTCGATAGCACCACACACAAGCATATCAGCTAGCAAGGCTACAGCACACTACACTACGGACTTTAGAGGAAGGCTTTTATTAGTGGCAAAGAGAGGAACACAGCGTGCATCTTTGTGTGGTATATCACAGCTGACGTTGAACGATGCAGGGCATTTCTTCGAATTGCTGCTCTTCACTGAACTAAAGATAAACTGAAAATTAACGCATTGTGCTTTCGCTCGAAATTTCAAACTTTTTTCTTTTTATTTCTCTACCACTGGATTTGCAATTAATGAAAATGAGTGAATGTTTCTTTGCTGAAATTAACTCACCTGTTTGTTCGACCAAGATTCGACCTGATCACCTGTTTAGCTCATCGAACAAGCCAACTTAGTTGCCAATTTTTTCGAGTTTCACTGTTGCCATAATCGACGAGGTTTCATTGCTCCTGTGATCAAGCCATTCTGCTAACCGTTACATACAAGTAATAATTCATACTTCGTTTCACTTCCACTTCTCAGCTTTTCCAATATAATTAACCTGATGGAACGTCGTTCTATTCTTGGGAAAACTTGGGAAAACTAGTAAGCAATTCTAATATATGGGCACTGTGCCCAATTGTGTATGCGAACACATGCAGACTATCTCTAGACAACAAGCACACAAGGTCACATTGCCGAGTAAGACACCCCTTAAAAAATAAGCAAATTTTTGAGTAAGTTATTCCATTTTGGAAAAATGAAAGGCGCTTGGAATTATCGTCGACAATAGCTTCTATGCTAGATGGCAATCATTTCTGGTGTCCTTGTCTGGTCAATCGTTTCTCAATCACCTTCGCTTTCTTCTAAAAAATTTTCTCACTCAATGAAATCGAAACGATTTAATTGAATATTTGTTGAGTTTATTTGCGAAGAACATTTTTTTGAACGAATCTTTGAGTATTTCATATGCGATAAACATCTTGCACAATTGTATTTTTTTTGTGATTTGAATAGATGAGAATTGCTTGCATATTTTCTCAGTACTAAGTAAACTGGTTAGTTGGATTTTTTTTGTGGAATTTTGAATGATAGTGTAAGACGTATAATTTCGGTTCGCCTACGAGCCTTGTGAAATTTTATAGCTATTGTTCTCAACTGAATGAACATTGTATATGCAGATGCTTATTAGTGGGTAAGTTAGATCGATTCTTTAGCTGATAAGCTAGAGTCACGAAATTTTAAGTTTTTTAAGTTGATACTAATGAGTTGCCGCATTAGCTAAAGTAGATTAGGATACTATTCCGCATATTCAATCGTCCAATGTGAACTTAGATAATATCCAGCGAATCGATTATCTCAACCTATATCCTGCAAGATCCTATGGTGGGCAAGGTAATGTACATGAGACAAAACAAAACTCACGAAATATCCAGTTGCCATATTTGTGACCATAGATCCAATTTGTTTAGGTATCTTTGCAATGTGCAAGTTCCGTTTAAAATACACAGGTGAATACTTCTGATTCCTCGACGTTTATACCTGTGACGTTTGAACACTTTCAAAGAAGCACCAATGGAGCAATGCGTTTAGCTTTCTCGGCATAGATATATCAGTATTCTAGATGAAGTTTTTAAAAGATTCTTCACATAGTTATTTTTGCTTGATAAACTATGTTGCTATCATTTTGAGCATTTCTGAATCCTACTTGGCTTTTAGTCGTTAGTCAGCAAAACTCCTCCTATCTGTCTTTTCAACAATCATTTACTGAAGCCATTGAATGGCCGGAAGTGATTCTGTAGATAGAGGTAGATTAACATATAGGTTGCAACACCAGTGTAAAAAAGAAGAGGTCTAAAAGGTGCTTTTTTTGAGGCGAAAGGTTGACAGGCCGCATCAATAATTTGGAAAGGTAGTCTTATGTGAGCGGCTGCAATAAACATTGCAAGGACCCAAAGGAAAACTATCCAAGGTACTGGGGAACTGCAATGAAATACGGTGCAACATTGAGAGTGAAATAGTGTCATCGACAGGACTCTTTTTTTTTTTAATGCTGAGAACTTAGAGAAGTATTAAATGCATAAATAGGGAACATTTCTGCTTGACATTATGATTTCGTTTAAGAATATGTAAAGTTTCAAAGCGAATATATGAGTTTGTGGATAGTGATAGTCTAGCAATTAGAACACACATCAACAAATTGGTGAAGTAACACAAAAATTATGTCACATTTTATAGCAGCAGGAAATATGCAACTTTCACTCATAATAATTTCCATGCTATAAATTTCAGCATGAATTGGGACATTTTCAGTGTTCGAAGGGGACGAGAATGAGAGTCTATTGATTAAGGAGCTTATTTATTCTCTCATTCTTATAACTTCGACTTTTACTGCATTCGAAATTTCCTAGTTAGAAGAGCGGATAACCGAAACTAACATAGCACCTCAAGCGAACTAACGATCTTTTCGAAGAGAACGAAATAGACGTATGTATTACAGTAGGAAACTTAATGATAATATATGACGAAGATTTGTCGCTTGAAAGGCAATTCGTAAGCCCACTTCCAGAAGCTCTATAAAACAATTATCACTCTGAAACTATATAACCAGAAATAACAAAAAAATCTGCTCAATCTGCTCATATGATTGTAGAAATTGATGTGGTGCCAAAAATTTAACCCTTGTTGGCAAATAGTACCATCGCAACGGATAAGAGAAAATGCATCACCTAAAAATTGATGAACAATACCTTCAAACTGTTGCACATCAAAAAGATGGTACCGGAAAAGAAGAGGTTCAACCAGCTGATAATTAAGAAACTGGTCAGAGGTCAAGCGGCGAGGTTACCACAATATGCCTTGATCATCGTTGCTACATATTATAAACCAACTAGAATAATATGTGAGTCATCAAGGTATAAAAGTAGTATGTTTTCAGCGTGCTTGAAATGCAGATTTATGCTATAGAATTTTGTATGCCGTATGAAATAAGTAAACGTCGATTATCAATCAAGAAGATGAATTATACAAACTATTCAATTCAATATCTAGAGTTATTTCCGGTAATGTCAGTGTGTACAATTGAATGTTAGTGGGATTGTTGCCGTTTGAAGCATGCAAAACAAACTCTAAAGGTGGTCCATATGTATAGCATTCCTTATATGCTTACGAAACGGAAACAAATGGAAGATGGACTAGCATTTTGATCCATCACATTTTTCCATGATTGCCACTAGCTACATTTTGCTTTTCATGATAGAGGCGAAAGGAGAGCTCTGCCTTATGAATTGCGATGTCACCAAATGGAATGAATATATTTACGGTACACTTTACATCACATATATACACGAATGGAACACAACATAAATGCTGGTTTATAGTGTCATTAAATGCATACACGTCTTATATATATACTTGCGTAGTTGAAACGCAATATGGTGTGCAACTTTTAATCCCAAAGTTTGGACTGAAGACGGTAGCGATGATAAGTGTGTCCCATCGATAGTGGTTTTTGCTTAGAAGCATTTGCGATGTACTATCGATGGTCCGGATTCATCGTATTCTTGCTTCGAGATCCACATCTGCAATGGTTGATATCACGTAGACATATTGAAGAAAGTTCAGGCGGTCACTTAAAGCAGCAAACTCGATGCTTCCATTTTCCGAGGACGTTAAACTTAACGGGCTATAAAAAGTTAAAAAGGAGCTCTGAACTCTAAAACAACGCTTCAATTTTATTAGCACATCATCAATCAGTCGCAGCCGCTTTTCGATGGTGAAGCTTCAGTGCATCTACTTAACCGGTTTTATGAAATGTCAGATTCAAAAATAACCGACAAACCTGTTGGAAGGTGGAAAGGGATGCGAGGATGGATCCACCAATCCAGACAGAGTACTTCCTCTCAGGTGGAGCGATGATCTTGATCTTCATCGTGCTTGGCGCAAGAGCAGTGATCTCTTTCTGAAACATCCTTTCAGGGCAATGCCACACCATTCCAGTCAGAAAGTCCTGACAAACAACGACTGAAATGTTCAGCTTTTCCTTCTGGAACAAGTGAAATAAAGTTAGAGCATATTGAAGACGAGCATATCTGTTTCTGGGTCAGACCATATCTCTTTGTGGAACAATCTTTTCAGATCAATGCAGCCTTGTCGCTTCCATAAGCGCCTAGAGACAGAGACTGCTTTTTTTTAAATCTACAGTTCCACCTTCCGCATCTGAAAGACCAATTCAAACTGCAATGTAACATGAACACGATGTTATAGTATTCTCTATATTATAAGGCGACATGACGCGAAAATTGAAACCACATATAGTTATGCCCCTTTGCCCCCTATGTTACTTCTATTCCGGGACTTCCAACAACCTGACAGATAATGTTTTACCTGCATGCGATCGGCGATTCCAGGGTACATTGTGCTGCCGCCAGATAGTACATTGTTGGCATACAGATCCTTACGGATATCGATATCGCATTTCATGATGCTGTTATATGTTGTTTCATGGATACCAGCAGATTCCATCCCTATGAACGATGGCTGAAATTTCATTTGATTTTATAAGTCGGAGATAAATGCCTCAGCTGAAATGATGGCGGTACCGCCAGAGTTATGGGAAAAAGGACATCGAAAATGCGGGGAACACATGACGTTGGAATCTGAACGACGCAAAATTCACCACTGTTACATGACGAAGCGAAAGGCGGTCTGAGTCGGAGGGTATCGGAGGTCATGATCGTTTACTCTGCTATCATGTGGCGATTTGAAAAACTCGAATGATTTTTTGCTTCTCTTCGTGGATAACGACCTGCCAAATCGAGACGAAGAATAGCGTGGGGTAACGCATATCCTGTAAAAGGCATCCATAAACGAATGATAGAGCCCACGCTTCTGTGATTCAATTATCTGAACGGCGTTACTGAAATTATCAAAACCATTTGATGAAATCTGCCATTTCTTGGAAGCTCTGGCGCTTATTCCGATTCGCTGAAGGAAGGAAAAGAGGTACAAATGTAACTACCTTCATAAATAGGCACAGTGTGAGTGACACCGTCACCTGAGTCGAGCACTACTCCAGTGGTACGACCAGAAGCGTACAGCGAAAGCACCGCCTGGATGGCAACATACATGGCAGGCGTGTTGAAGGTCTCGAACATGATCTGAGTCATCTTTTCTCTGTTTGCCTTCGGGTTGAGAGGAGCCTCAGTGAGCAGCACAGGGTGCTCCTCAGGGGCAACTCGCAACTCGTTATAGAACGTGTGATGCCAGATCTTCTCCATATCATCCCAGTTGGTCACAATACCGTGCTCAATCGGGTACTTCAACGTGAGGATACCTCGCTTTGACTGCGCCTCATCACCCACATAGGAGTCCTTTTGACCCATACCTACCATCACACCCTGAAACATTCAAACGTCGAAATAGCAATCTCCTCATCAAGCTCGCCATGAGTCATTCAACAACTGCGGAAGTTCCCCACATACAGTATGCGCGATAAGTGTCTTCAAGAGGATAATGAATACAACGCCTGCTATTGTTCCATCCAAAGAAAGTAAGTAACCGCTCAAATTTTCAACCATAGCTCCTTCCGTGGAAGTTCTTAATTCGCTAATTCGCCGCCCATAACAGATAGATAATACGAAAATTAGGTTGGTCATACCTTTTTATGATGTCAACTGTTATCGACTATCAGTCTGCAAAGATCACGAGATTACGTTAACGTGCTGTCTTTTTGAAGAAAGGTCTTCGATACGCGCAAAAATGGTAATCAGTTATATTCACAATGGGTGGTGCCGAAGCGAAGACAATTTTTTCTTTTTCATGAAATGATTTTTCATGGTCCCTATCCGATATATTTTGAGAGTTGAGCTGGAAGGTAAAGCATGCCTGATGTCTGGGTCGTCCAACGATGGATGGGAACACCGCTCGAGGAGCGTCATCACCGGCGAATCCAGCCTTGCACATACCGGATCCATTATCAACAACCAAAGCTGCTACCTCTTCGTCGCACATGTTTCTTTCTTAGTGTTTAGTTTGTCACAGAACGTAAGTCTGCAAATTTAAGTTGTTGCTTATTTGTTTTTCTTTTCGCTAAGAGCGAAAGTTGCATTTTATGGGTTTAGAAGTTTTCTCTGATATTCTTCGTAATAACATTCATTTTCCTTCCTGAAAAGAACTCACGGGATATTCGGGGAATGTAAAAAATCCATCTGGACTTGAATCTTTTGAAATGGCAAACAGGAGCTTAATTGAATTTAAATTGCCCATATAATTCAAATACATATGGATTGGTGCATATATGAGAAGAACTCCTCCAACTTAAAATGCCAAATTGCAAAGCACAAAAAAGGTCTGCCGAAGTAAGAGGCATTTTTGATCAGAGCAGTAGTTAGAAAAAGTACAAACCCTTCGAGTTAGATACCTAAGTGAGTTTCTTCGATATAACGGATATACGAATGAAGCTTAAATCACGTTTCCTTATAAGTATACAAGTGATACCTCTGTCGACAGCACCAAGGAGGAATATTGCTAGTGAAAAAACAAAAAAGATTAATAGCAGAAAATATAATGTACACAGAAAACGATATCACTAAGTAAAATCTAAGAGGAGTACAGCCGTTATTCCCTGGGTATTCAGAAAGAAAAAAATTCCGGTAAGTGCAAACTACTGTAAAGAGTGCAAACAACTACTGTAAAAGCAAACATGAATATGCTGAATTAAGGAGTCAATTCATCGTGTTTTGATGACGTTTGCAACCACCCATTGATCATCTGTTAGGCGCAACTTGCAGCATAAATGTGTGCAAATTGCTAAAAATCTTTTCGCAATGCAATAGAAGGAGGAAGTGATTGCAGCTGTAAATTGTTAGGAATAATAGAGGAGAGCAATGAGGGCGGATAACATGACATATGAGTGTATAAGCTGTGAGGAAGATGTAGCACTACACAGCAATGAGCAAAACAAGCTGCAGCAATGTCGTTGCATTGAGCTCAACTATTTGCAGCATTGAATTGTGAACGTGGAGGCAGGCTTTTAATATTTGCAAGCACAAGAGCAATAGCGTTCTGTTTTTCTAGCAATATTACAGCTGACGTTGCAAGATGCAAAGCATTTCTTCGAATTGCTGCTTAGCACAAATCTAAAGATAAACTCGAAAGTAAGATATGCATCGCTCGCTTTGAATTGCAATCTTCCTTCAGCAACTCCCCAACCACCTTCGCGGAGCCTGAATGTATTGTTGATTGATTCCTTCTTCATTAGGCTCATTTCTATGTATAGACGAGGTTTACCTCCTTAATTCTTTATCTCATCAACTCTACTAGTTGGTTTACTTGCTCATTGCGTCGAATTTCCCGGCTGTCCTGTTTAGTCAAATCCTGTAGATTCTCGATTAAACCCGCTTGCTAATAAACACGCTTGAGGCTCTTTGAGAAAATAGAATCTGATGCTGCTGATTCCTCCCTGCCTCTCTCCCCTCGGATCCCTTCGATCCATCAGTGAATTGAGCTGATGGAATGGTGAAGAACTATTGGCAAAGCCTGCAAAACAGCATATTGTGCATGCTTAATACCTGACTAGTATATACATAGCGCAAAAGTATGCACATGCAGCAAATCTCGATCTCCTAGGCAGAGAAGTTCATTGTGCCGAAAAGGAAATAGGAAAGCTCGAGAAAAAGGGCGAATAAGTTTGAGTAAGTAAGCGAGTCTTAGAGTAATGCTTTTTATTTTGAAAAAGTTAAAAATCGCTTGAAATTCTCCTGAATGGAAGTTTCGCTCTTAGAGAGTATCAGATCACTTACACCTCGTCACTTTCCCTTTCTTATTTTTATTGCCCTATAGATTGACGTCCGGTCATTCGCCACGCCATCATTTGTGTCTCAACAGTTCCCACTTCCACTCTTCTCTTTCACATAAAATTGGAAAGGTTTGATCGAATATTTGTTGAATTTATGTGCAAAAGTCACTTTGCTTTGATCAGATCGTTAAAAAAATGTTGAATCGATTTTTCTTTTGAGCTTTTGAATGGTAAAGCTGAATGCCCGCCTTTCAGTCGGTTGAAATATGCTTGCTACGTCCGATGTTCTCAGATACAGATTCTCCTTTATGAACCCATATTGGTACGATGGAACATTTCATAAACTGATGAGGTGAAAATATTCTGCAAGAGACATGAAATTTGGTTCGGTAACCGCCAAGTAGCAAAATAACTCCGCACAAGCATCAAGAAACCTTATTGGAGTCAAAATTTAGTCCCATCTGCTCTTATGAGCCTATCTCCTGGTAAGCCACAAATACTGCCCTAAAAGCTGAAAATTTTGCTTTGCGGTTCATACGCTCAAAACGTTTCAATGCAAATAAATCCAGCATCATCGACAATCCAGAAGTTCTAAAGTATGTTATTTGATCTAAATTTGGAGACCTATTTGTCTCAGCAGATGCAACATTGCTTACATTCTTCAGCGTATCAGTTTAAAAGTCAGAAGTTCTGCTCTGAAAGCGACACTGCATTTATGATTTGTTTACCGTAAAAGCTCCGGTTTAATTCCAGCGTTACCAGTTCTTCTCGGTGGAAAGTCGAAAATTTATCTATAGGGTTTTAAAAATGGATTCTTTGAACCTTTCTTTGTTAGTGATAATAATAAGAATCTAATGAACGCTCTTCCTGTAATATCGCCTTTTCACGCGAAATTCATGGAGCTCTCGCGGATGAGGTAGATACTCCGGATGCAAAGCATCCGCTAAAGACGACGCCTATGACATAAAAGAAAGCAAACATGAGTCAAACTGCCCTCAAAACACCGCATGAATAACCGTTCGACATATTGCTTGTTTTTTATTAGCCCACGTAGAATTTCCTTGCACCGTTTCACCTTCTGTTGTGCTGACCAAGTTGTAGAACGACAGCTACTACGTTGTGCTGAAAAGACTCACGTGCCCCTTTGCGAGTAGAAGTTATTTCCACTACATGATAGCCCCATGAGAAAATTTTTCAATTTTTTCTAACTTTTTGTTCTTTCCAGCCGTTTCCAGAGCAAGGCACCTTTGATTTTTTCCACTTTTTTTCTACTTATTATTAATCGAAGATGACTGGCAAAAATGGCGTTCGTCTGTAGCCTAGAATTTGTTGGAATTGAATTTCGGTAGGAAAAACCAAATAGCCTTTTTATAACTTCTTTGGGAGGAGAAAAGAGTCGGAACATCTGGTTCTGAACTTAAATCGATATTGTCTTCTCATTCTGCTAGCTTGCATGCAGCTGTCACCGATGTGGTATGCGCTCTCGTCGCTCGCTCTTTCACCGTTCATGTTGGATCCTCTACACATTAACGGTTTTTCATAGTGGCGACTGGATTCTGCACGAACCATGGGCACCAGTGATGGCATCATAACAGAATTTTTGACATAGTGCTAAAGTTGTGTTTCTCCTCCGGAAATGGAACGGTACTGCTCTCGTACTCTCTTAACACTGTTTCGAAAAACCCTTCAGTATTGCACCTACATTCCGCTTGAGGCTTCAAATTCAACACGATAATGCATAAGGTTTTGTGGTTTAGAAAGCACAACATTTATAATCCTACTATATTTTCCCTTCCTTCGGTTCTTTGAGATGTATGAAGAAGACGAGAGGGAATGATTTATTGATTTCGGAGATAAAATTAATAGTACGTACAGTAAAGCGAAGGTGTCTAGGACGTTAGTCACCGGATAATCATCAACATGAAAGCAACAGAAGGAAATTTTAAAAACATTCTTCGAAAGAAACCATTCGTTTCGGCATCAAAAAACGCACACACACACACACAACCGAATAACACAACATAACACAGGAAACCTCTAGGTTTCCCTTCCTTTGCAGTTTGGAATGAACGTACTTCAGCGGCATCGTTGCTTAGCACGAAAATAACGATGCATGACGCAGCATAGAATATTTCAACCAGTACAGTTGAACATTATGAATTAATTTGTTTGTTTATTTATTGGAAGAATATGAAAACAGATAAGCATGAAAACAAATAGAGAGTAAAACATTAGCGACAGCTAACACATAAAAGTGTTAACCGAAACGATTCAGATGCAGCGTCAAAAATTGATCGAGTGAAGCGCAATAACTACATCGGCGGGAAACAGAATGCATAGTACCACAAAACTCGGAAGTATGCAGAACACTATTTCTACTGCAACACGTTCTGACGAGCTGAAACTGAACACCTAAAAATCAAACTGTTGTCCATCCGTGCTGAAATTGCAGCTTCAGATCGGCGAGAATACTACACGGCATATGGCATCACAACAAATACATCAAGAGAACTAAATTGCTTTGCTCGTGCGACGGCGACACAAAAATTATTCTAGCAGAAATAAACGTGATTTATTTGAGGACTAAGAATCCTCTGCATGGAAAATCCACGTTTCGTGGGATATCGTGAAGAGAGGAAAGAGGCAGAGGTGAGAGATGCTTGGCCGGAGAGCGAGGAAGTCGACGGATAAGGGAATACGAATGTAGCATCGCGTTTCAGATTCGTTCATGCCATTTGAACGATTTAATGTGGCATTCGCTTGCAGATTATGGTCAAGTCTTTAAAATGCTTGTGGCAGAGTTGATCACTTATATGCCTTCCTCAATGTCGTGTAAATTTTGCTTCTTTATCAATAGTGATAATATCGATTTTCCTTACTTAAGAGAGTCTTTCAGAAGTAAATGAGGGTTGGGTAGGTCGATCATACCATCGCATATTCTTGAAGACTACTCTTTTTGTGAAAATGAACGAGCGCAAACATGATCATGCAATTTGATGCAACTTGAGATGAAAATCACAATTGCCAAATGGCTGTAATTGTGCTTCATTCGCGATTGCCGGTGTTGAAAAAATAGCTATATTTTGCAGGAAGACTCTTCACTCCCTTTGACGAAACAGATCCCATAAAAATGTGAATTAAAAGAATCCCCTTGATAATTATGAAGATCGTTGATTGAAATAACAGTTTGCATAGGGTGTTTAGGTGTGGAACATAGGGCGCTAAGCAGCTGCTGAATCTATGCTGCTATGGCTACGATGCTGATTGCGAAGACTCAACTGAAAGGATTTGACAGTATCACTCTTTTTTTATTCAACGGTGGTGTTCTCCGACCAATCTCTTCATTTTGCCTGAGCAAGTTGAAATCCTTCCTTCCTTGATAAATGCGAGTAGTACAGTGTATAAACATTCCACTTCGGAAATCAACTGAGACAATGTTCTGCCGCCTATCAAAAGACCACATTCTAGAACAGCAGGATAGGAATATTTGTAAGGCGTTCCATTATTACTGTGGTGTAACCCAGCCGCATTTGAGAAAGAAATTTGCAGCGTCAGAATCCGAAAGCGTATGTTGGTAGTGGAACATATGAAGACATTTTGAGAACCATTGAGTGAATGAAACTAAGACGCTATATGCATTATTCCATCTCTTATAGTCAGTTGTGATAGGGCTTTAGCAAATATTGGCGATGAACCTTTTGCGCAGACTCCTGGAACTTGTCCAGTGGGGCCTTCGATTTCTTCGGGGTGATTCTCTCATTATACATAGTGTTACATCTGTCTGCAAAAACAGAACTTCCAAGCGTACATTGCCTAAAGAAGCGCTACCAGGCTACTTCACTAATTGAGAAGTCAGGTCGCAGTGGAAGGTTGCAGGGAGCCTGATCGAGCCAGAACATCGGCAGCTTGTCTAGTTGTCGCTGAGCTCAAGTGAATGTTATTGGCACAGCTGTCGTTTGTATCAATAGAAGAGCAGAAGGGTTCACTTGTGCAAGAATTCTTTGTCTGTTTCAGAAATTGCAAAAAGCTAGCAACCAGTTTTGACATTGTTGCTTTTTCCTTTGCTTGTGATCAGCTACACTTTATTTCCCCTGATATTTTTCTCACTGGAATCAGAAGCGATCAGCTGCTATTTGAAGAGCAATAATTGCGAGTCAGTAAATGAAGTTTGCACATTTATGGCACATTTTGCACCACATATGTACATGAAAGAACGCCTACACATAAACCACTATGGGATGCCCATAAATACATACACGTCTTATATATAAACTTGCGTAAAAGAAACGCAATAAATTGTGCAACTTGTGTTTCCGAAGTTTGGACCAAAGAAGACGGTAGCGATGAAAAGTGTATCCCATCGTTAACTGGTTGTTTTTGCTTAGAAGCATTTGCGATGGACAATCGATGGTCCGGATTCATCGTATTCTTGTTTTGATATCCACATCTGCAACAACCAAATATTAAAAATGCATATTGAGAAGTGCAGGAAGGACGCGTGCAGCAAATCCAATGCTCCTATGTCCTGAAGCCGTTAAGCTGAACGGGCTATCAGAGGTTAAAAAAGACCTTTAAACGCTGAAACAACGCCTCATTTGCATATCATCAACGCTCACGACCTCTTCTCGATGTCGAGGCATCAGTGCATCTGCTCAGCCGCTTTTATGAAACCTCATGTTTGAAATTAGCCGGTTAACCTGTTGGAAGGTAGAAAGGGATGCCAGGATGGATCCACCAATCCAGACAGAGTACTTCCTCATTGTTTTGATATCCACATCTGCAACAACCAAATATTAAAAATGCATATTGAGAAGTGCAGGAAGGACGCGTGCAGCAAATCCAATGCTCCTATGTCCTGAAGCCGTTAAGCTGAACGGGCTATCAGAGGTTAAAAAAGACCTTTAAACGCTGAAACAACGCCTCATTTGCATATCATCAACGCTCACGACCTCTTCTCGATGTCGAGGCATCAGTGCATCTGCTCAGCCGCTTTTATGAAACCTCATGTTTGAAATTAGCCGGTTAACCTGTTGGAAGGTAGAAAGGGATGCCAGGATGGATCCACCAATCCAGACAGAGTACTTCCTCTCAGGTGGAGCGATGATCTTAATCTTCATCGTGCTCGGTGCAAGCGCTGTGATCTCTTTCTGAAATACCATTTTCAGAGCAAAAGCGCTTAGAGATAGAAACAGTTCTTCTTGCCCAAAGTTCATTTTCCCTTTTCTAAGAGGTCAAATCAAATCATAGCGTATGAAATATGGCCCTCAAATGTTCTTATTATTACAAACAGCATATTATGAGAATTCAAACCATACGATTATTCCTCAAAATCTTTTAAAGTTACTACCATTCTGGGATTTCCTGCGATGAGTAAGCGGAAGCCGTAGATTGTAGAAAGCTTTTCCAAATTTCCGATGACGCTATCATGAAACTTCAATGCAAATTCTTGCAACTCAAGCGCTGACAGACAGAAAGTGTCTTGCCTGCATGCGATCGGCGATTCCAGGATACATTGTGCTGCCTCCAGATAGTACATTGTTGGCATACAAATCCTTACGGATATCGATATCGCATTTCATGATGCTGTTATATGTTGTTTCATGGATACCAGCAGATTCCATCCCTATGAACGATGGCTGAAATTTCATTTGATTTTATAAGTCGGAGATAAATGCCTCAGCTGAAATGACGGCGGTACTGCCAGAGTTATGGAGAAATGGATATCCGAAAATGTGGAAAATGTGCGAGGAAGGAGTTTGAGGCTCCAAAAATTTGCCACCGGTACATGTCGAAGAGGCAGGGGGTTAGGCCAGTTGTGATCACAGTCCTTAATGATTTTCCCTGCTATTACGTGGCAAGTTGTAAAATTCGAGCGGGGCGAAATTACGAATTCGTTACTTCGTGGGATAATGTACACTTCACACTGACCTGGAACAGAGCCTCGGGGCAGCGGAATCGCTCATTGCCGACGGTGATGACTTGTCCATCGGGAAGTTCATATGACTTCTCGAGAGAAGAGGAGGAAGCGGCAGTGGCCATCTCCTGCTCGAAGTCAAGGGCCACGTAGCATAGCTTCTCCTTGATGTCACGAACGATCTCACGTTCGGCCGTAGTCACGAATGAGTAGCCACGCTCAGTTAGAATCTTCATGAGGTAATCAGTGAGGTCACGTCCCGCCAAGTCGAGACGAAGAATGGCGTGGGGCAACGCGTATCCTGTAAAGATTACATAAATTACTGATGGATCTCTCCTCGATCTTTGCTTACTCTGAAGTACAAATGGATGAATCGCACTGAAGTATATTCACCTCTCAATGAAGCAATCGTTGGCGCTTCGCCTATCACCAGTAGCAGTATCTGTAACGTTACATTCATCCAACATCACTAGGCTATTTCGCACAGCTTTTATTCCTAAGTCTTAACTAATTTTCCCACATTGCGGAATATATTATGTAAACTAGTATATGAGTTAGAATCTCGGTTTCCTTTCCATTATTCCTATCACCCTTTGCCCCAGTTTGTCCATCAGATTGACGCGTCACATGATACAAGAAGAGCAACGATGAGATAGTGAATAAAAGAACCCTCTCCTCTTTAATGTACTTTTTTTTTGCTTTCTGGACATAGAGGTTTGAATTTCAGAAAGGTCACACGTAAAAATGGTGTAAAATCCGACGGAATCCATTTCTTGGAAAATTTGGCCACCACGCTTCTCCAGCAGTCGGATCGTTGAACAACGGAAGAATAAGAATGACGTGGAAATCACCTTCGTAAATTGGCACAGTGTGAGTGACACCGTCGCCTGAGTCCAGCACTACGCCAGTGGTACGACCAGATGCGTATAGGGAAAGCACCGCCTGGATGGCAACATACATGGCAGGCGTGTTGAAGGTCTCGAACATGATCTGAGTCATCTTTTCTCTGTTTGCCTTCGGGTTGAGGGGAGGCTCGGTGAGCAGCACAGGATGTTCTTCAGGTGCAACTCGCAACTCGTTATAGAACGTGTGATGCCAGATCTTCTCCATATCATCCCAGTTGGTCACAATACCGTGCTCAATCGGGTACTTCAACGTAAGGATACCTCGTTTTGACTGCGCCTCATCGCCCACATATGAGTCTTTTTGACCCATACCCACCATCAGATACCTCGCTTTGACTGCGCCTCATCGCCCACATACGAGTCTTTTTGACCCATACCCACCATTACACCCTGAAATATTGCAAACTAGCACTCTCCGCTTCGAACTCGCCATGAGCCATTCAACAATTAAGGAAGCTCCCCAGAGACAGCACCCGCCATAAGTGTCTTCAAGATTAGGACGGGTAGAAAGTTTGCTAATGTTTCTTCCCAAGGAAACAAGTTACTGCACAATTTTCATCCAGACGTTGTTTCCATCTCGAAACATAACTTCCTTTCACTCATATTTGAAGAAAATTGTTGAACTCCAATTCACGATGCAATTTATGAGTGAGGACAATTAACGCGGGGCTGCAACCAGCTGCTTTTAGAAAATTTCTCAAAAAGAGCAAAAATGGCATTTAGCTATTCCTACAGTAAGCGGATGTGAAAAAGGGGAATGTTTTATATCTACGAATCAATGTTTCTGGTGCTTTGTGGACTTATTTGGAAAAACTTCCATAAAGACGAATCATGCCTGATGTCTGGGTCGTCCAACGATCGATGGGAACACCGCTCGAGGGGCGTCATCACCGGCGAATCCGGCCTTGCACATTCCGGATCCATTGTCAACAACCAAAGCTGCTACCTCTTCGTCACACATGTTTGTTTCTTAGTGTTTAGTCTTCCGAGAAAGTAAGCCTGCAATTTTATGTGGTGTCCGGTTTAAGGATGGAAGCCACTACGCTCGAGTTAATGAAATTTCATAGAGATTCTCCGAATAACGTTTGCCCTTCTTCTTTAAAGGGTCCTTTGAGTAGTCGGGGGATGCAAAAAAACTTTCCGGAAATGGCTTTTCTGAATTGCGAGATAGAGGATTCAAAAAATACCAACGTCGATGTGCTCCAAAGACGTTATATCGAGCATTAGTATATATGGCGTTTTGCATGTTTAAAAAGAATGTCTAAACTGAAACGTCTAAATGTAGAACAGAAAACAGTTTGTTCAAGTTTGAGGGGTTTTTTAAAAGCCAAAGTTGCAGTTCGAAAGAGCATATGCCATACTAGTAAGGGTGCCTTAATAAGTTTTTGATAGGACGGATCAATGAATGGATGCTTGCTTGAATCGTTAGCCGGAAAGACCAAGTACCTGATCGAATAAGTGAATGAATTCTGCAACGACGGCACCAAGAAACATATCACTTACGAAAAACAATGGACATAGAATAATAGCAGATTATATAATGCAGAGAGAGCAGAATTCAGAAATAAAATCCTCAGCTGTTTGGGGCGCACGTCTGTGTGGTCGTCCAGAGAATAAAGCCCCTAATGTAACCTCCTCCCACCCAAAAAAAAGTAATCCTCGACGCTTAAAGATTTTGAAAGGAGGAAATGCATAGACCCCTCTTGCAAATTGTTTCTAAGTGAATAATCTCGGAATCATCTGTCAGTCGATTAAAAGTACCGCCACCTTCCAAGCTGAGTCCTAGTTATCGAAGATGTAAACCATAATATAGTATTATTGCAACAATGAGGCTCATGAAATTTCCACCAATGCATGCAAACACTCAAGATCAAAGATCCACCGCTACAAGCTATGACCTGAATACGAAGAAATTCTTATACAAGCCTGATTTCTATAGAAGAAGCAATATGCAGTTCTCTTACACTAAAGTTGGCAAGTTGAGCTCCGCTCTATGAACACTACTTCCCACAGGCTCTTCAATCTTATTTAACTCACCCCCTTGTGAACTGGGATGTTGGGATTCCAGCGGTTGGCTATAGACGGTTGGCGATAGCCCACGTCATGTTGGTACCCCTACGGTTTCTTCGCAATTTACTTACATTTAGCGGAGATGAGAAGCGACGTACTCGCGATTCAAACAACTTCGAGGAAAACATTTTAATGATTGGGAAACAGTTGGAACGACAGCTTTCTTAGCAGTACAATATTCTTCTGTTGGACTTTTGGAATGGGTGGTCAGAATAAGAAGGGGTTTTGGGGACAGACCCAGTAGATATGTCATATCCCACACTGTGTTAATGATTAAGGATGATCCAAATGTTCCTGAATTAGGCCATATAACCGCTTTTGAGCGCTTCCTATCGGTTAACTAGAAAGAAGTAAAGAGATTTATGCATACGCTCACTCGCAACTATGCTGCAATACTTTTTGTCTTGCAAAAATTTCCGAGAAACGCAAATATCGACAACAGCAAACGCTATGATGCATACAATGTTCGCCCTATGTTAGAGTGCCATCTCATATGTGCACAGATGGCATGTTCAACGTGATCCAGTTGAGGTACCATTCGGAAGACAACTCTGGAATATTGTAGAGACAAACTAAAGAATCCCCGCAAGGTTTATGAGAGAATAATCCAGTCTGATGGTAATGAAAGAGAGGTTAACGAATAAAGCCGAAAGGTTCGACGACACGATATATAAGCGTGTTAGCTAGCACAGATGGAGCAATGCTACGTGGCCATGGAAGAAGGCTTTAAGTAGGGGCCAATAGAATCGCATAGCATTTAGCTTTTTGTGCTATCACAGCTGACGTTGCACGATGCGGGGTATTTCTTCGAACTGCAGCTTTCCACAGATCCAAAAATAAACTCGGAAGAAACGCACACATTTTTCATTTTGAAGTACGAGCTTCTTCCAGTGAAATCTCCACCGTCGACTTGATCATGAATGCGTTACTGGCTCATTGCTTACATATGTGGGCCTAATTGTATGTTTAGTTGATAAGGCTTGCTTTCTTCTTTGGCTTCTTGATCAGATATACCAACTTTTTATTTCGTTTCGTTTCATTGCCGCCGTTTTTGGTCAAGTATGGTTCATTCTATGATCAAGCCCGTTTGTTGAATGATAGGCTCCAGCTTGTCTGCGAATAACGGTTTGCGGGCGGGAATAGACAAATTTTACAAAGGTCTTCTGTTCTTCCACAAATGCGATCGTTAAATTGTCGTGTATATCTGTTTCGAATGCTTGACCAAGGCAATGCTCGACATCACTCATTTTGCATTTGCAAATTTGATGGATACAGTGAAGTGGTTGGCAATTTTTGGCAAAATCAAAAAGTAAGCATACTATACTGGGTAACTTCACATTGTTCACAAGCATGTATGCAAAAAGGTGGAGGAAATTTTGAAGCTCTAAATGAGAGGCTTTCTGCGCCAACCACAGAATTTCGAGTAAATCGTCGGGTTCCGAGAGTAGTTCCTCCCATTCTGGAGAATGTAGAAACTGTTGGAAACTTTCCTTGACGAAAGGATCTTGGCTCCTCTACGCTGAAATCCTGCCATTCGTCACCCTACCACTTCAGTGTCAATGATTTCAGCTTTTACCTACAAAGTTCCCCACTCAGATGAATGTGAAACGGTTTCATCAGGTATTTTTTAAGTTTATCTGCGAAAGTGACTCTGCATGAGTAGATTAATGAATGATTTACAAGCATTTGCTTAATAGGTTTGACGGCTATTCTTTTTGGAGGATTGAATAGATGAGAATCTTAATGACTTTTAGCAAATTCTTAACAGAACGTGGCGACCTGTTCTATATGGTTTAACTGTCAGTGGGTCGTGATATCTGGAAAACGAGGAATGGTCTCATCGAGGACATAAAACAAGGAATTGCGCATTCACTGCAGCTGAAGACTAGCGAAACGCTTTGCTTACGGAGGATCCTAAATACGCATTCGACTGCTCTAGCTTTCGGAAGGCCGTTGTCCAACATGCATTCTCTGTGCAATTTTGAGCTCACTTGCATGGTCATTCCACGACTCTTTAAGCACTTTGGCCGTGTTCGATGCCTTACCGCGCGTTTCCGCTGGCTTAGCACTTTCGTCAACCCTACATATTCAACTTCATACCGTATTTTCAGATGTTTAACAGCGATTGTCATGTTCAGACCTACTAGTTTACGCTCTTCACATCTTAACACTTGAAGGATATCTGAATCACCTTGGAGGTCCTTCATTTCGAAGCGTTCTGACGAAACCAGTCTTACAATGTCGGAAATGACCTATGTGCCACCTCTATTGCCATCTTGTTGAATGTAATCATTTCGGTTTATTTTTTATACATATGAAATTCATAAAACTTTCTCATTAAATGGTTGCCGTCTAACCAACAATTCATTTGAAGTATGCAATGGAAAGATGGAGAAAACATATTTTGCTTCATTTTGCTTCCATTACTTATCCTATTCAAATTTGCCCTAAAACCATCAACACGAACTTCGCATATCTAAGCTTATCGTATTGAGCTAACTGGTATCGAAGAGAACAATAAAATTCCAAACGTTAAAATAACAAGTGATTTGAGCATGAAGAATTATAGAAGCAACGAAAAGGACTTCAAGTAATTCGGTATGATCTTCAAGCAACTTTTTGAAGTGGCAGTGGATAGATTCATTGCAATACTCAATACTCAAATACTTGAGAACCTCAAGAATGCCGGTTATTTTGAATTCGGGAAGGCTGAAATACATTTTAGGAAACAGTCGAGAAACGGTTCAATATACAGGCACTTTTTGCTCAAAAAGTTGATGCAGTACAATTCTTGTAAAACATTCAAAAAGTTAGAATTTGATGCATTTACAACATAATAGCCACTTCAAATCTGCTAAAATAGTACAGGGCACTTAGTATTGCTACTAGTGAAACGGTTACTGGTACGATGGCAAATTGGAAGTTATGCTTTGTCGAAGTGCGAAAGATTCTATTCCAGAGAAAACTCCAGTTGCAGTAAACACAGACAAGACAGAAGAAGAGGACACGGGAGGGACTGTTGAAGGTGGTCAAATGCATGATAGAACATCCCATTAATACCAAATTTCAAATTCGTTCACGTCATTTGGATAAGTTAATGTGAAATTTGTTTCCAGATTATGACGTTGACTTATGGATGTTCGCACTAAAAGTTGATTATTTATATGCTTTTTTGACAGATGCATATATATATATAAAAATATTTTAATAAGAGTTTCCATGCGCTCCGTTATTAAACATAAACGTTTTTGACATTGCAATGTTTACGGATGAAACGTTGCAGGTTGATCAGTTCTCAGCATCGACCCCCTTCATTAACTCACTTCAACCATATTCACTGCAAGGACTCGAACTAACGAGGTGTATGGGTTAACATTTGAAACATCCTGCACGTATAGGTCAATGATCTGTGCACATGATTGCTGCAGTTGTCTATGATGCTTCTCGAAGCTTTGTCTCTGCAGTGCTTGAATACTCTTAGAGTATTCATCTTCGGGTCAATGCTCAAGTAGTCATCACAGTGCTCCAACAAACTTTACTGCAATGAACCCACTGTCCTCCTTCTTACCAAATAACCACATCTACTGAGTTCCTGTCAAGTGGCTCACCCGTGACGACTTTAAGGAATACCACCCTCCTTTGGGGAAAATTTACTGCTTTAGAATCGGAAAAATATCGAAGCTGTCACTAAGGGCTCAGGCGAATCAACGAAACTATCCGGTAAGTGGAATTGCAAACCTTTCCTGACAGTGCTCTTGATGTAGTTGACTATGGCACATTTGTATATATCAGCTTTGTGTCCGTTAGTCGATTTATATAAATTCCATTGTGGTTTTATCGCTCTTTAGCGATGGTTTCTCCTCAGCTAATTTCCTACAATGGCTCATTATATTCGCCATTCCGCCGAGGATGATTCTAAACATACAAATGGTGGGTGTAGTATCAGTTCATAAAAAAAAGACTGCTAAAAGGAACATTGTATCAGTTCAAAAAAAAAAAAAGACTACAGAGCTGATAGACTGCTGCCTCATTGATTTGTTGGTTTGTTTCCAGCGGATGATTGAAGGAAACATTGCAGAGCCAGGGGATCCGCATCTTGACAAGAAGAAGGTACCGCATTTGCAGCTTGGATTTGTCTTCTCTTGTTGCCAAGCAGCGAATACCTCGGTCTCGAGCATGTCAGTTAGAGGGGAAGAAGAAAATCGAAATGAGGTGCATTTAGTTTCTTTTCTACGTCCGAAAGCGAAACAGACTGGAATTACGTTTTGATTATGTTTCTTTTTCATTGCGTATGATAAGCTGCATTTATTAAGCTGACATTGCTCAATAGAAAGAGCAAAAGTGTGCTGCTATTTGAGGAGCAATGATTGCGAATCAGCCATATAGAAGGAGCACATTTATGGTACACTTCACACCATATATATACAAGATTGGAACACCATACATGTGCCGTTGTGTGATGTTCGTATAAACACATACGTCTTAGTTAAAAACTTGCGCAATAGAAACGCAATATGATGTGCAACTTTTAATCCCGAAGTTTGGACCGAAGGAGACGGTAGCGATGAAAGGTGTGCCCCATCGATATCTGGTGTTCTTGCTTAGAAGCATTTGCGATGGACGATCGATGGTCCAGATTCATCGTATTCTTGCTTCGAGATCCACATCTGTAGTGGTTGAATACAATTTATGCAAACGGAAAGAAGAGAAAGCGATCGCAGCAACGTCGCTAATCTATGGTGTCAATGTTAAGATGATAATCACAGTTGATAGAACTATGAAAGATTGAGAAAAAAACCCTGCAGCCTAGCAAAACGTTTTTTTTTCTATTCATATATAATCAACCATATAGAACCAATTTATTATTTCAAGCGAAGCTTCACGGTTTCAGCTAGAGGTTAGGCTCTGTACGTGGAGAGTAAACGTTTCTCATCCATCGATGAAAAGAGTTGACGAAAGTTAGTCATACAAATTTTAGTGTTGGTGACTGAATCCAAAGAAATTTGGCTTTGAACGTTTCTGATCTTTGTGATCTTCTCGGTGCCATTCACAGTTGATCTGTTTTGCTTTCTTCCCAAATGCGCTTCTCTGTCTTGTGTGTTATAGTACTTTGAAACTCCTCAGCAGTGAAATCTTAGATTTAAAAATAGCCGACAAACCTGTTGGAAGGTGGAAAGGGATGCGAGAATGGATCCACCAATCCAAACAGAATATTTCCTCTCTGGTGGAGCGATGATCTTGATCTTCATTGTGCTTGGTGCAAGAGCAGTGATCTCTTTCTGAAACATCCTTTCAGTGCAATGTCACTTCATCATACTCACAAACCACTAAGAGATAGGAACCGAAATGGTCATTCGTTGCTTAAGAACTGTGCAATTTTAATTTTCTTATCTGAAAATTAAAGAAGGCTGCAGCATATCAGTGACCTATATAAATCTTCCCATCTTATGTGACATTTTAACATCGATGCTGTAAGCACACGTCGTTAGAGCAATCCATAACCCTCCTCTCCTTCCCATCATCACCACTGCTCAATTTCAAAGGCACCATTTTTCAAGATGCTTCTCCTTTTCTTCGATCCTTGAATTTTTTTTCACAACTGTGAAGATCCCACATCTGATCAAGCGAGCTAAATACCACTGAAAACTGTCAAGTTGCTCCAAACCATCAGATGCTTTCGAATGAGCGTGCAATCCTCATTATTGTGACAGCTGTGGTATTGGCAACTAGAAAGCACCTGCTACAGAATTGCTCTACTCGAAAAACTACTTGCCCAATCGAACAAGGTTGCCCTACTCAGTGTTCGAAAGACTCAATCGAAAGAGGAATTTTTGAAAGACAAAAAGAATGATCCACCTGCATGCGATCGGCGATTCCAGGATACATTGTGCTGCCTCCAGATAGTACATTGTTGGCATACAGATCCTTGCGGATATCGATATCGCATTTCATGATGCTGTTATATGTTGTTTCATGGATACCAGCAGATTCCATCCCTATGAACGATGGCTGAAATTTCATTTGATTTTATAAGTCGGACATATATGCGTGAGTTACTACAACAGTGGGTGTTGCAGAAACAGGAATGATGGTTGGCCGGAGATGCAAGAAGCCTGAACTGTGAGAAGATTTAAGCTGCAGGAATTGGCTTCTTAAAGACACGGGAGCGTCAGGCATAAAGCGAAAGGCGATCAGAAAACGAGACAAGTTATTTTCCTATTGCGGGACGATTTAAAAACTTCTAATGGGCTGTTGTCAAAGGGAGAATAAAAATCCACATTGACCTGGAACAAAGCCTCAGGGCAACGGAACCGTTCGTTGCCAACATTCTCTCTCACCCTGTCCTTCAGGTATTTTTGGAGTGGAAAATGTGAATAATCAATTCATGTGATTGATGGCACTAAAGTTTTGAGATCCTGCCTATCATTAATTATGGCAGCTCAATCGAGATCGCGACAATCCGGTCGAATTTGATCAGTTCCTCTCTGCTAGATAGCTTTTACGTATCGTAAAAACACAAACGGTTGAATGTGCGTCATGAGAGAGGTTGCAGGTGTGAAGAAGTCCTCCCTTCGTAAAATTAAATGGGCCATTTGCATGTTTCTTCTCACAAAGTTATCGCTGGATTCGATGAATGTAGAGGCAAAACAGTGGCAGAAAACTGAAGGAGAGTACCCCTTACCTCCACCGATTTTTTTTCGGTTTCAATATCTTCGCATTCCAATTTAGGAAAACTTGCTATTCGAAGTATTTGAAATCCCACGAAATTGGTGTTCCCTAGAAAATTTGTTATCAGGGCATCATCAGGCGGTCAACCTGCTCAACGAAGGAGAAGTAAGAGTGAACTGGTCATCATTACCTTCATAAATAGGCACAGTGTGAGTTACACCGTCTCCTGAATCGAGCACTACTCCAGTGGTACGGCCAGAAGCGTACAGAGAAAGCACCGCCTGGATGGCAACATACATAGCAGGCGTGTTGAAGGTCTCAAACATAATCTGTGTCATCTTTTCTCTGTTTGCCTTCGGGTTGAGTGGAGGCTCCGTAAGTAGCACAGGGTGCTCCTCAGGGGCAACTCGCAACTCGTTATAGAACGTGTGATGCCAGATCTTCTCCATATCGTCCCAGTTGGTCACAATACCGTGCTCAATCGGGTACTTCAACGTAAGGATACCTCGCTTTGATTGCGCCTCATCACCCACATAGGCGTCCTTTTGACCCATACCCACCATCACACCCTGAAAGAATCAAACTCCGAAAATATCACCCATGAAATGGAGTCAGTTTGACCTTCTGACCGTTTAGGAATAGCTACAAGGACATTGAGTGCGATATGCGTATTCAAGAGGCAAATGAGTAATAAAGGAGTCTCCATAGTCACTGGCGGATATATTGAGAAGGTTTGGTTGGAAAGTAGAGCATGCCTGATGTCTGGGTCGTCCAACAATCGATGGGAACACCGCTCGAGGGGCGTCATCACCGGCGAATCCGGCCTTGCACATCCCGGATCCATTGTCAACAACCAAAGCTGCTACCTCTTCGTCGCACATGTTTTTTTAGAGCTTGATCCTCAGAGAAGGTGAAGCTGCAATTACCAACATTCTCTGGTTCAATATTCTCACTCGCTGAGAATAAACATGAGAGCGACGTCTCAAAGACTATACTAAAATTTGATTGTCGTATTTCATGCACTCGTCTCGAACTCTTTTGCGCTAGATCCTATAGAGAAGATAAACCGTAAAGGCTTCGAAACAACTCTCCCACCTCAAAATATGGTCTTTTCTCTCACATTTTCAAAACATGAAGTTTTTGAGTCAGAGCCACCCAACAGTTCATGCAAATAGTTTGTAAACGTAGTTTTTCAGCTAAGAGACACGAAATGGTACAATAAAGTGTTCGCAACCAATCCACCGCTATAAGAGAGAACTTGAAGGAAACAAACCATTGAAATCTACAAAGAGATTAATTTTCAGTGATTGTGAAAGTTAGACTTGCGTTCCCATCACATTTAACGTCATCGTGACAAAACTCTACAAAAGCCTATCAAAGGTGGAAAGAACAACATCGATAATAAGGCAACAACAAAGACAACGTAACACAGCCAAAGCTGTTCGCTATCACGATGAAACATTGCAATATGCAATCCACCGCATGGGTTCTTGATGCGAGCACTAAACGCTAACTAACCTCATCCCACGAAGCAGTCCAACATAAACGAAGCGGAATTCCCAAGAAATCCTTAATTGCTGGGCATGAGAAATTCATGTGGAATCAAAATGCGTTACGTGGCACTGAATGAAAAATCTTGATATGCTTTGCAGAAAATATTTCAATAATTGTACTCAGAGTAAAGAGGAACAAACCGCTGCTTATACTATAGCTAAAATGCACAACTCTTATGCTCGACTCTACATACCCAGTCTTCTTTTGTAAACACCATTTTCCATGAACCCTCCCCCTCTCAAATTCAACTATTCCCCCAGTTATGCTGTTTTAGTTGAACCGTTTTATGTGCACCCTAAGCAAGTTCTGCCTAGGTTGAGAATCGATGTGTTGCGTTATTCGAGAACAGCTCCAGCAAAAAATACAGTTGTGGTTGAGATTAGAGCTGAGACGATTAGTCTCTAATAAGTAAGCCATAGGTTTACATGACCTATGAAAATGGATAGTATTCAAAAAAGTTATAGGAATGACCCCACCAAGACGTTCCGACAGTAGTTGAGTTGAGAAATCAAAGTGGTTCTTGCTTGCACAAAGTGAAGGTTTATGCCTAAGCACAACACACACTCTAATTTATGAGGTTTTTCCAGAAGACAGTGGAAGATAGTTGATGAATTTCCATCAAAGTTTTTTGAGAAAGCCGTTCAAGCTGATAGGAATATGAAGGAAATTTAGGAATAGAGATGAGCGACCTCATAACATCAAACAAAGATGTCTAAGACCGACAAACTGCAGCAATGCACTGCACGGATCCAGACAAGCTGCACCACTGCACTGCGGGCATGGAGGCAGGCTTTTAGTAGTATCAAACACAACGGCAAGGCGTTCGGTTTTGTGTGCTATATCACAGCTGACGTTGCACGATGCGGGGCATTTCTTCGAATTGCTGCTTTTCACAGATCTAAAGATAAACTTTAACAAGACACATGCATTCTTCGCTCTGAATTCCAACAATTTTTGAGTAGCTCTTCAACCCCCGTATTCACAGAATGTGAAGACGCCATTGACTCGTTGCTACTGTGTTTAGACTGATCTGTATGATTGGTTTAGGTAAGCTGCGTGCTTTCCTGTATATTCAAAAAAAACTATCGCAGCTTTTTTGCCCATTTCTTGTCGAGTTCCCGTTGCTTTATTCGGGTATGTTTTGCTGCTTCAACAATTAAACCCCATTGCTAATTGAAACGATGGAGCATTTTTATTTTCGTCTCAGAGGAGCAATTGAATTTGACGAAAAAGAATCGAGAACAAAAATAGTTAACTTCTTGATGATCTTCTCTGCTTTTCAACGCTAATTTAGAGTCGATCTCTGCGAGGAATGGCGAAGGTGCCACACATCCATCTAAGAGGCACACTTATATATCATTTTAATTAAATAGCAGAATCTCTTGTGAATTGATCAGGACCTCACATTTATCGGCAAAACGAATACCAACGATACAAATTGCAGTAAACATTGCGGCAGATTTTAACACCATTTTGACGTATTCCGTGATTTGCATGCAATCAAATCGAAAATTTTGATGTTGTTACGCACGCTAGATTTTTATTTCACATAGATGAAGTCACAAAAAAAGAAGTTTTTTTGAAGGCAGTTCTCCTGAACGGTCGAATCGGCTAAAGTTTACGGTCGTTATTCCACATATTAGATCATTCGGTGAAAACTTACATCACTTACTTCGTTTAGCTTAATGTTTGATGCGCTTTGTTATATGTTGCATATCTCCATACAATGCTAACTCCCTACTGAAGACGGAGGCTAAATTTCAGGGCAAGTTTGCTAGCGGCATTTTCCATAATATCATCAAGACTACTTCATCGTTTAAACGCACAAGATATTGGACATAGCAGGCAATATGCATGAGTAGACATTAGCTCGTGAACCACACAGTTGCCTTTCTATGGATGCAAGCTGAATTCATTAATGTTTTCTCGCAATGTGCAGATTTCTATAGCAGATTTCCTATCGTGTGTATAGTTGAATAGTTTGAATTGTTATGCTTTTGAGGAAAAGCCCGTAGCCGTCGAAAAGAAAACCATGCAAAAACTCTACAACTTGAGCTATTATCAGATCGGCGGTTTGACGGAACTCAAACTTCAGGAGCACTCTCTCACCTCTGCAAACTCACCATGGTACTTCTTCGGGGATAAGTTGATCGTGACTTTCTTGTGCAAGTTAGTCTGATACCCCATGTTGATATTTTTATACTATCCCGTTATTGCTGTATGTACTGAACAATTCATTTTCAGTCATTTCATAATTATTTCAGGTGCACATTCTTGACGCATTAAGCAAGCTGTAAGCGGAAGGAAAACTTTTGCAAGGGGAATCTGACTGAGAAGTTCTATCGGACTATACTTCCGGCTACCCGATGCATTTTTGATACCGACAGATAAAGTGTCAACTATTTTGTATATCACTTTCAAGGATTTTCATGTAGTCATTTGTTCTCGATAAAATAATTTCCGTTACGAGTTTTCACAAACTTGATCCAGCATTTAATCGTTTATTACGGAAAGTTCCTCTTTAAGTGCCTTTTCAAATCTCCTTTACTGAAGCCATAGACTCGACGCGGTGATCAATAGGTGTGAACAGATCATGCGAAGTTGGTACTGCACCAGGCTACGATCCGAAGACTGCAAAGGCATGTTTGGAGGGGAACAGCTGTCAGAAATTTTCACTAATTCAGGAAGGTAGGTTGATTTGATCGGTTGCAGTGGCCACTCAGTCGGATGAAGACGAAAGAAAGCTAGCCTAGCGAAGCCTTGATCTGCCAAATGAAAGTCACCTGTTTCCATGAAAGGAAGGAATGCCTACGCCTTCAACATCTCAGTCGCATGAAGGAGGAAATATATAGGTCTCCTGTTAGTGCCGATCACATGATTTTATTAAGTGAATAACACTGTTGTTGTTTTAGTTCGCACCATTCATGGAGGTATCGAAATCGTTCCCACTTATGCAAGATTCGCCTCTTTATTTCGAAAGTGGAAAAACACTAAACGACATTTGTATTCTACTGGTTTTTCTCGTTTATATTTAGCTCAAAATTTTCAGTCTATTCGTTGTTCCATATAAGAGTAGACATGGGGCCATTCGATATACAATGATTGTGAGACAGCGAATGGATAGAGCACTTTTATGGCACACTTCACACCACATATGTACACGAATTGAAACACCAAACATGTGCCTTTATATGGTGTCGTTAAATGCATACACGTCCTATATATATACTTGCGCAACAGAAACGCAATATGGTGTGCAACTTGTAATCCCGAAGTTTGGACCAAAGAAGACGGTAGCGATGTCCTATCGATGAGTGGTGGTTTCGCTTAGAAGCATTTGCGATGGACGATCGATGGTCCGGATTCATCGTATTCTTGCTTCGAGATCCACATCTGCAATGGTTGAATATGATATATGCACAATGGAAGTAAGTGAAAGTGGGTGTGCTAATATAAAGAATCTGGTACGCCAATATTAAAATGACCATTACGAACCCATTAAAGAAAAGGACGATTAATTACAAAACAATGTCTTCCTTCTATTTACTATTATTAGCTAATCACGGCTTCTCGCTACCAAAGTTCTCGCTACCTCTGCCACAGCTGCGGCTTTCTGAGCTGAAAGTTACCGAAAGAAATTCTTCCCCCATATGCATTTTCTTTTCCTCCTTTTCGAAAAAGTTGGCAAAAGCCAGCTAAGGAAACATTTGCTGACGTCAAAGAAATTTGCTCCTATGTATTTCTCGCATCTTCTGCTCTCGTTCTTCGTATTAATTGGTGATCACTTTTGCTTTTTCTTTATACAACCTCAGTGACTCTTCAGGAATTCCTCGCTCAGCAACGGGACGGCAAACCTGTTGGAATGTAGAAAGGGATGCGAGGATGGAACCGCCAATCCAAACAGAGTACTTCCTTTCGGGTGGAGCGATTATCTTGATCTTCATTGTGCTTGGAGCGAGTGCTGTGATTTCCTTCTAAAATCCTCATTTTAGGAGAACCATTTTAGTGACAGCAAAACTGATGGCCAAGATAACTAGCGTTGGGATCTTCAATAAGGAGAGCAACGAGCGAATTCTTCTAGAAATTGGAAGGGAATTTGCGATTGATTAAACCACTTTAGCAAAAATCGTATTTCTGGTACCGTGTTAATATTGACGGCTAACAGAGTGCTTCGAATCATGGAAAGATGCTTTCGAGCACACTTCGGCAACTGTTCTAGCGCCAATGTGGAGCTTTCAACTTTGGAATGTGGTGCAATCTAGCAGTGTGGCTGTAATTCAATTTCTTGAAGATATTATTGCCTTTCTGTCTTGAAAGTAGGAAAGAAGCTTGCCTGCATGCGATCGGCGATTCCAGGATACATTGTGCTGCCGCCAGATAGTACATTGTTGGCATACAGATCC
>QEWY01000493.1:0-66191 GCA_006503575.1 Baylisascaris schroederi
AACTTACCAATTCGGCACCGATCACACCCGCACCGATGACGACCATCTTCTCCGGTACCTTCTTTAGAGATAATGCACCCGTCGATGAAACGATCTGTATTAAAACGACCAATCAACCAACGAGTAATTATGACGAAACACGAAGATCATATATTAAAGGCAATGCTCTTTTGTGATATATGCCTAAAGGTGATCCAAATTTGTGTTTCACCTTGCAGTACCACTGCTCGTATTTCCTCCACTGTCTTAATCCATCTGTACAACTCAGAGCCTCGAATTCAGAATCACTCTTGTTCTTCAGCCCCCTTTAACCCACAATATACAAAACACAATTTACCACTCATTCTTCATCGTAAAAAAAATTCACGACGAGGAAGTGATTGTTAGCCGATCGCTATCGAGTTAGGGTAGTGCTCGTTTAAAGAAAAGTGAACTAAAAATAAAACCTTTCTCATTCGATAATGCAAGTTCGAAGAAACAATTTCAGATTCGTTAGAAGAGGTGTATTCATAACACTGACCTGATCTTCATCAATGTCAATACCAGGGAACGGTGTCACTTCGGATCCAGTGGCTATCAAAATATTTCGTGTTTTCACATTCTCTGTCGATCCGTCCGTCTTTTTCACACTAACCTGTAACTTATAAATCAACAAAAGAAATTCTATATAGCCAGTGGGGACCGAGTGATGCGCATTGGTGAATCACTAATACAATTGGCTGCCAATTAAAATATTCTGGCTCAATTTATTCTCAAAGAAGTAGTTCGAGAATAGCAACAACGATAAAACGCAAAACAAATATTATACGCAAATTTCTTGCTAGAAAATATTTGCAGTCAATGACACCACATGCAAGATACGGGTGAACTAGTCTCGTGTTTGGTTGGATGCATCTTTATGAGAGCGTTCGCAAACGCTCTCATTTCAATCTCCGAATAATTGTGCGTGCAGACACCCGCTGTAATATTAGGTAACTGCAGAAGGCAACGCTATCATCATCCCGTTGAATTTTCGAGGCCAAAAAAGAGCAGTATGATCTGCCCGGAGTATCTCCACAGAGGAAGCAATAGTCAAAATAAATTGATCAAGAGAAATCCAACTCCGCATCCAACAGACGAGTCTTTGCTCTCGCGAGAGGAAGAATGATCGGGAACGCATCATCCTTTTCAGATGCATCAAAATTATCAAAGAAAGAAACGTAGAACTTGAAAATAAATACTTTCTTAAGCACTCAGATGGTTTGCATTTATTAAAATAGTACCAACGCCGTTGATCGGTTGCACTTTGTTCGCCTTGAATAGCAATGCAATACCACCTGTTAGAGCCTTGACTGCTCCTGCCTTTGCAGCCATCATCTTCTCCAAATTCAGAGTCGGCTTCACTTCCACTCCTTAAGTCAAATATGTTTCTTCTATAAATGTCTTCATGCATAGAACAACTTCTCAGGCCCGAATACGGGTCTGTATTAAACAGCATATTGGTCGCCAGAGTGCATAAATGGCTTGCTTTTCAAACCAAAAATTATTTATAATGTGAAACGATCAGGGCTGAGAGATCGAAAATATGTGGCGAAGAAGGAAGGGATGTATGACATAACGAAATATTGTAATGGGACAGGAATGCACAGGTACGATGTTGATTCCTGGAAGTTTCTCCGCGTGCATTTGCGCGAAAATCATGCACCCCTTCCTGTAAACAAATCTATAAGTTCTTGTGATGAACAATATTCACACAGCACAACTGGATGAAAGTCCCATTTGCCTTTAAAAGAGAGTTGATGCCTATCGGATTGCTATCAGTACTCTGCGAGCAGTAATGAATTTCATACCAACTGACGCAATAAGAGGGTTATTTACATGTTATTGACTAGTTCGAATCAAACTTTATTTCTTTTATTGTTGATGAGTCTGTTGGTTAGACATCTGGCGAGATTAACTTTTCACGTAGCAGACGGCCGTGACATTCTAGTAAGAAAGACAGTGAAAACTCAAGGGGAGTGGAGTAGATAAAGTGATTACTATACCCTCTCACAGCAACCTCAATCAAGATAAGCAAAGAATGTCTATTATATGCTGCGGAAACCTAATTAGACCTAGAAACTCCCAATTCACTTTGAAGTGCTCCAAGCCAAGAACGAAGGGGGGGGGGAGGGGGGGGAGAGGGCAGAATAAGGATGTTATGCATAGCATTAGACTTGACTTTATTTAAGAATATAAACTTTTATAAGACAGCATTAGCTTATTATGGGATGGTGTACTATCATGCCACCTCGAAGAATCCGACCATTCTGCGATATCACGTATTTTCTTCCCAGCCCCCCTCTTTCCCTCCCAACTCTTCATTTTCGATCTCTCCATTAATAATGAAGTTATTACCTCGGTTGTTGAGATCTCCAGTCTTGGCCATATGGTAGTAATGGGAATTGTTGAGGAGTGACTTCGATGGGATGCATCCGACGTTGAGGCACGTACCACCAAACGTGGGGTCCTTCTCTACGCAAACCGTCTTCATGCCCAATTGTGCTGCTTTGATTGCCGCCACATAGCCACCCGGTCCAGAACCGATCACCACCAGGTCTACCTCTAAAGCAAATTCTTCTGTCAGATACAAATCACATAAAGCGGTCACTAACCGCATAATAAACATTACGGGATACTGACAACAGATAAAAGCCTTTCGAGAGGATGTATGTATTGGAGATATGCATCCGTGGAACAACTAAATCAGTAGAAAAATCTTACTAATAGGGATAAAAGAATTCGTCAAAGTCAGAGAAATTCCTTTTGACTATCACAATATGGAGAGTACCCTCTTCCATCAACACTCCAGTGGTTCTTCGAGCAATGCCATTATCGGTATGGGCAAATGGCAGGAAAATTTCGAGAAGAGTACACAGGATAGAAAAGATGTAATATGTTACAGAACGATTCTGGATAAAGGCGAAACAGGCGACATTCAAGAAAACCCTCCTCCACCTAGCCCTTTACCACACTTTCAAATTACGACAAGTAGAAATGTGCTCACTTTTCTAGGCAAATTTACAATGCCGTCGCATCCATCCCTCCTGACACAATGTTGTGCACATACTAAGAGAAACAAACGTTCTAACTGAAGTTATAATTGAACAACACTACGATGGCAATTAACTGAAGCGAAAAATAAGTACGAAAGAGTGAAGCTAAAAGAAGTACAGCAAAGCGGTACAACTGCCGAGCACATTTTTTGCGGTACCCTCTGATTCAATCCTCAAACGTATCCCATTCTTACCAATCAATCATCACCCTCACTGTATCATAACTTGGCGATCAAATAATCAACTAATAGACGGATCGTCGGCGAGTGGAAATGAATAAGAATATTAAATAAACGAACCATTTCCACTAGAGAAAGCCCGTGAGGCAAAAGCAAGGAACTGATGCCTGCAGAGGGGACGGACGAGGATCTGACGACAAAGAGAGGACATTGGACCTGCAAATCATTTCGTTCAGTCCATTTATAGACGCCACTGTGACGAATACGAACGGAAATTAATGAAACTGATGGAAGAAGTAGTGATAAAATGTATGATCTAAGCATGTACATGTGCCAAGTGCGAAATCATAACTTAATTAGGAACAACAGCTACTCGCAAGTGCATCTCATAAAAACGAATTGAAATATTGAAGGTAGGGATTTTCAATTAACGCAGACAGGTTAGATTTCATCTTCGCAGAAAAAAACCTGAAAATAAAGCAGTAAGGCGCGAAGGGTGGGAGATGGGAGAGGAAGCAGGTGAGACAAGAGGAACCGAGAATAGAAACTTCAACAAAAATCCAGTAAACAAATCCTGCGCAAACTTTTCTATTTAAGTATGCTTTCGATGGAGCTTCCCGCATAAAAGCGCCTATGTTCTTTGAAAAGAAAAGCACATCATCCTGAATTCATAATGAGATGGACGTTGTGGATGCATCAACAACTTTAGGTTGATCATCACTGTCAAGCATCTCCTCAACACCACAAACGATACATCAATCAGAAGAACGAAACCGCAGTTAGAGGGTTCTCAACGGTCACCGTGCTCAGACGGAAACAACCTCGCTTCTGCAGATCTTTTGAGTCAACGATAACATAGTATGATCGTATTTCTTAACAACGAGACGATACTTCAGAAACTTCACTGCTACTATCTAGTATCAGACAATTTCATTTAAGAACTTCATCAGACCCTGTAGACAATTCCGTGTGTTGGGGAAGGAAAATCCCTTCGATATGTGCTCAGGTGCATAAGCTCAATGGGCCTAAAACACTAGCAACGTTTTTGTAACATCACTGCTGCAAAGTGAGGGTCGCCGGTAAGCATCTCAACTGCAATTCCTCCACCCTTGCTAGCGGCATCGAAATGAACAACAACAGTATCGAATATGACCACAGTAGAGTGCAACCAACCAATCCAGATGACTACAACGACGCAATTAAACATGAAGTGCCAAGATAATAGCATTTCGGAATTAAAATATTTACATTTACAAGGCGAAATCTATTAAGTAAACGTATTAAAGCAAACGGGAAAAGGCAGACGAATAATTAGACATCAACCAATAACGACAGACAACTAAGTGAACGACCGTTTGATCGTTATTTAATAAAATGTATAAATTTGCTTGCTCATCTGCTGAATGAGTTCATTGTGGCTGCATCACCTTATCAAATATGCAAATTCCATTGCGAAGAGAATTAGATACAACTCGATGAGATGAGTGGGTAATTCAGTAAGGAGTAAGTGCACAGACAGACACATAAATGCAGTGTGCAGAGAGGAACATCGGCAACTACAGAGATTGTGCCCTTCATATAAATGGCGTTTTGTAAGCATTCAACTGCTTTTCGACTTATTATAAAACAAATCATTCAATAGTGAAAATATTTTAGTAGGTAAAACGGCTAATTAACACCTAAGAAGGTAAATTAACGTATACAAAAATCATTTCGACAATGCATCTGGTAGGCTTTCAAAAGTGTTCAACAAGAACGCGTTGTTGAGTCAATCGGCAATCAACTGACAAAACCGACATGCGACATTTGCGCCCGCCCTTGGAATATGTGCAGTTAGAAGATGGACACGTGACAGGATAATGCAAAAGTGCTGATTAATGACATTTGCGCCCTAACTAAAGCTGATGTGCTATTTAATGATGATATTTGAAGCGCAATATTAAAACGAAGCCTAGTTGAGTGCCTAAACCTTAGCCTAAAATCAGTGGCCATTTACAATGTAATTCTAAAAGAAACATTCAACTAATTCAGTGCTAGAATGAGCGAATAGTTCGCGAACTTGGAGCTATAGGCGAGCAAACGAAGCAGTAAATACGTATGAAGGAACGTTACCCGACCGAGACAATCATCGGCAACTGCACCAACCGAGTCAACAGCTAGAATGATGCTAGCATAGCAAGCCGAACGCACGTATAAACGCAGCGCTGCAACATCGAAAAAAAAAGCAATCAATTCCGTGCTAAAACACACGTCCTCTGTGGATGCTTCAAAGTGAAACTCATATCGACTGGAGACAACCGTTGAAGATGTGGCGCAAATGTAAGATACCATCCAGTGCTAACAAGATTTCAGCACATTTCCGAGGGGTGGTCACCCCCCTTTCCCCCTCCCCCTCTGCTTCAGGATACGATACACTTGCATTGAAGAAAACTTGCAGCAGTATAACTGAATGAACGTTGATGATGTAGAGTTCGAATGAAATGTAGCGGTGTTGAGCTAAGAAGCCGCAAAGGAAGAAGGAATGACCCTTATAAACATGCAGCATGCAGTAAAGGGGAGGGGGATGAAGGTGGTGGCAGGAAGCAGCAGAAAATAAAGACTACAAGGACGGCTGCCAACAGCAATGACCACCGCTAAAATCTATCTGGAAGAGATGCTTTTTCGGTGTTAACACCATAAGTCGAGGAAAAACCACTAAGAACCATCCATCTCTTCCTATATGCAGCTATACAAATTGTAGGCCGCGTTGCTACATAGGTAACATTTCGCAACCTGATAGAGGTGAAGCCTTCCTTCCAGCATTACCCTCACTCTCCACCTTCCTCTCTTCCTTCAACTAAAAAGTTGTTTGCCTCCGAAATGGGTTTTGAGTCGAAGGGAAGTTCATGCTAAAAAGTTGAAGAGATAACGTTGCAATGTGCACCTCAATGCGAACTGAGGATAGCTGCTCGATGACGAGTGCTGGTTGTCTTTTTGGGTTGTTGCCTTCTGTTGCGCAATGTGGGGCGGTGCCCTACGAAACCATCGAACCACCAGGCGGCTGTTCACATCAGTGCAACAATTGGTGTTCATATACGTGCAATTGTTGATTTTGAGTCGATCACTAGGTTGTTCTAGAAGATCGTTGCTTCAAGTACCCGACCTCTGTTCATAGATACTGTACTTTTGAAAAGCTTCCTTTTTTTCAGCGATACAAAGTGACTGTCTGCTAGCAACTTGCCTGGAGCGATGAGGGAACCAATGCAGCCACGCCGTACTTTTGTTGTGCCTCTCTTCACCGAATGCACCCCAAACAGATAACGAACGTAAGTTATTTCAACTTTGGCCCGAACTCTCCCACTTTTTAGCTCGAGTTGCGGTTGTTACAAACTGCTTAGTGATGGTTGGCATGAGGTTCAGAATGGTAAAAATTACTCTTTTCAATTCATTTGAGCTTGATTCAAGAAAAAAACCTGCAGAAAATAATGAACATTTTTTGATTTTTAAAGAAACACAGACTTCCATACTTCAAATTTGGATCAATGAAAGAAATAGCAAATTGAAAACCAACTAAAAGCAAAGTCACACTACTACAGCGAATCGGCATGATCGATAAGTGCAAATGATCGATCTTCGTTTCGCCCTTATAATTAATTGCAATGCTATAATTGCAATTCATTTTACCCCTATAATTGCAATTCCTTTTGCTCTTATGATTGCAATGCCACAACTTACCGCTAAAGGAATTTTACCAGTAATATAAGAAAACTGCATATATATTATTGAGTAATTAGAATATTCACGAATATTTCTTACTTGATGAATACCTATAATTCATTAATAGCGAATATAAATTTCCGTCGCAACTTGACCGGAGAACAATTTCCCCTGGCAAAGACAATCGAATTATTTGCGGTTATGAGAAGCTGAAGGAAATAAAGCTGCTAGATCAAACTATTGCAAACGAATTGAAACATGACATTACTAAAACCGATTGCATTTTGATGAATAAAAGTATGTGGAGAGCACGAAAAACCGGAGAGAGGTAAAACAACTGAAAAAACCCCTCAGAAATGTTTTTTGGAATATTCATCTTCGACATAAAAAAGCAAAAAAAAAGTTCACCTAAACGAGTGGAAAATCTATCAAAAAGAATTGAATGCATAAGAACGAATAAACATTGCCGCCAAATAGATTTATTACATAGTAAATGCGTAATTATCAAAACTTATGCTAATTTAATGACGTCATTATTGTCAATAACAATTGTGAATACGAATAAGATCAGCACACCATTCAGATGTGAATACGATAAAACGTGGTCTTTGAAATGAAAGCGGGTTTTTTCCTTTACGTTGAAAGGCATCACTTCTTTTTTAAATTGGACGTATTCTCACCTCCAATAACGATCGAACACTCATTCCTCTTCCTTAGAAAAATGAAACTAATTAATAAGAAACTCTTTGCAATTCAAAATATGAGAGAATCGAGCAGAAAACCAAACTTTTTCTTTTCTGTCATTTTCAAGGTGCGATCGTCAATCGCCAATATTCACTAATATATGACACATGTTTTTACAGAATATACACAAAGATATCTGCAAAATACATTGAGTAAGAGGAACAAGAAATTTGAATATAACAATGACCGTAAATTAAGAGCAATCTGGAGTTATATAATTGGTGATACAGGCACTAACAGATGCCTCGACGAAGAATCAATCAACACAGTCATTTAAATACCCATGTAAGCATCGTAAACGACCGACTACGAACTATATTCGATATTATGAGCAAATAAGGTGAGGCACTTGTTCGGTTCTTTCCCCCTAGGACAACCGCTTCCGATCGTTTTGAATGATGACGACCTACCAGGATCGTCATCATTTGCAAGACTATGCCTTGCGACGAAAACTTCTGGACGACTAAAGTGAGATATGAAAGCTCCTACCGTTAAGTGAGGCAATGCGGCCATGACGGACCAATAAACTTGAGGGAAAACCGGAGCCATTGACACATATGAATTGAACAAATGGATTTGACCTGATGACCTCCAAGCAGCACAAACTGAATAAGTCAATTATCTTCATCCAACGTAACAATGAAAACGGAATGAAGAGAGGAGGATGCAAGAAGCCAACAAGTGCCTTAAGTCTGTGCCAATAAGAAGATGGAACCGAACGTTAGATTCCCTGTCCACTAATAAATACCGCTCCCCAACGAAGTGGATTTTATTTCATGGATCTTTCATTCGTTTCATTCTGATGTTCTAGACCGATTATAATAGGACAGACGTTGCACAATAAAGAATACAAGAGTGAAAAATGTATGAGTGACGTAAGAAGGGTAAATCTCTTGTTTTGCAATCTGTTAATAGAAAGCAATAATATCGTCTGGTTTTCGCACTGAGACCCTCCCTACCCAAAAAACGGTCACTCAGGTTATACTACCTATACTCCTCCGTCCCCTCATTCAATCTAGAAATATTTAGGGAATCACCTAGCATTTTACGATCCACAAATTGCAACAAATGCGAAATATTTGCGCAAAGACATATTATATGAAGCAAACAATGATCGCATTAGCTATGAGCTACGAATTCAAAACCTATGCAATAGTGGAACTGCGGATGTTTGTTTGCATACATCTTTGTTTTGAATATTTGATCAACGTTTACAACATATATATCGGACATTCCCCTCATCTTATCGAGTATTCCTTTAAAATCTCTATATTAATGGGTTATCTTCATCCTCCCCCTGTAATTCATTTCCAATAACCGGTGAAACTACGAATCGGATCACACTGAATTTCTGAGCGGATCTCTGGTCTCAAATTTTTGCACGAACTAGGTTATTGACTTCTCGATAAAAAGCTTTGATTACTAATAGGATGATAAAGATTTCAATCTCCTTATATTTGTTTTGCAAATTTTTTAGCGCTTTCTTGAGCTTTTCATCTATTTTTATTTCTCTTCCTTTCCTTGTCACTCGGAAAGCTTTCCTCTTCTCCCAGCCTCTCCGATTAAAAGCAGCGTGCATAGCCCACGTATGCTTCATAATAATAGGTCACATTCAGTTCAGTTAGCGTTCAGGGATAATTCTTACAATTGCACAAATAAGTCAACAATGCTAACAACAAATAAGCTTACAACACCTTCAAAATGGTTATCACTGATAAATATCCGTTAGCCTAACGGAAATCCGTGATTCAAATGATACTGATAACTCCACTGATATTACCTTCAAGGTAAGTGAGAAAAAAGTAGTTCAATGGACCTTTCATAAAATTAAAACATTGAACTTCATATTAAGCAACACATTGATAGCACAAACGTAAAAGTAAAAGAAATTTAAATCAAAGCGGAAACAGTGAAAGCCAAATATATGTGGCAAAAACATGAGAAAAAATAACTACTGTCCCCTTTGCAATTTAAATCCGTCTTTCTCGTTCATCTTCGATATCCATATTTTAATACAATAAACTATAAACTTTCAGTGGGTATAATAACGGAGGGAATTAATGACGAAAAGAGGACAATAAAAAGAAAATACAAAATATATGAAATTATACTATCTAAAGAATCAAATTTAAGCGATTAATTAAATAATTTAGTTAATGAATGCAAAGAAAAAAACAATAGAAAAAAAACGACAGAAAAAATTACGACAATATCAAACGAACAGGTTTGCATAACGCATTATTAATTTTTCGAGAGCTTCTCGAGGGAAATTACGATCTTCCTTTTGCTGAAAGCAAATAAAATGGACAAAACATGAAATATTAGGGATTGAAAGCACTTCCTTGATTGCATTTGTGCAATAATAAAAGAGAATATAACACATAAAAACGTGGATAAATTTCGATCTAAGAGCCGCCTGGGCTGAGGTCGGTTGCCGATCGAGTTCGGGACAACGATTAGTTGGTTAAGTCGAATCATGATTTTGTCGTGAATAGATTTGAAATACGTAAAAAAAACAATGAAGTTATAAAGTAACGGCTCTATTGCATGTAAAAACGCCAAATTAAAATTATCGGATAATATGATCTACATAAAAGTTATTTCATCGATTGTTTTTTGATCATTTATTTATCGATTTAAATTTTATGCTTGATATTTACTAGCTTTGAAATATAAACAAACTCATACTATAAATAGGTAAATGGTAGGCTGACATCAAGCGATAACTTTCATGGAAATACAGGTACATATGTGAACGTACTTTTATATGAGAATGACTCCTAATTCAAATACCAATATAAAAGGTTAACAGTGAGTTGTAAGTAGATGAAACAAGGCATTTAGTATGACAATGAACTTAGGTCACACGGTGTGGCTTTATATCCTCTTGGCGTATCAGCGGTTAATCGAGTGTCACGCCAAAACAAGCTATAAATTGGAAACACGTTAAAAATGATATGGCTATGCTTTGCGTCAGTCAGCGCTGCTACCTGACCCCATAACGGAAACACTCTAGCTAATAACCATTCACTACCGCCTGCTGTTGAACTACAATTAAAGACGGTGACTGATTCACTTGCATATAGATCTTCCTCCAAGGTTTTCGAGAGTATAACACTCCCCATTATTTAAAAAAAAAAAAAAAACTGCTACCTGACCCCATAACGGAAACACTCTAGCTATAACCATTCACTACCGTCTGCTGTTGAGCTACAATTAACCATTCACTACCGTCTGTTGAACAACAATTAAAGACGGTAACTGATTTACTTGCATATCGATCTTCCTCCAAGGTTTTCGGAAGTATAACACTCCCCATTATTTAAAAAAAAAATCACAATTTCTTTGCAGCAGTATTCATCCGTTCACGGAGGCACCAATTTAGAACCGCTCGCAAACAACTCTATTGCTTGGAGCGCAAAAGTACAGGCCAATTCGGATTTCTCTGGAACCATATTCAAAACCCATACTCCCTCACATGTGCACGTTAATATGAAGCATCACAAATGCTATACTTAGATAATTCAATATGCATTTACTTTGAGGAATACATAAAACGCCATCAATTTAAAGCCCACCATTTAAAATACCTCTTTTCGAATATTTCTGTATATATACTTCATCAAAAATACATCACGACACTTCCCAACGGGTAGTCGAACACTCCATCAATATGTGCAATCAACCGATCGGCGAACAGCAGCACAGAATGTTGTAAAAACTGATGAAAAAGCTATACGACCTGGACGAAGAATCGTGATACGTCGAGCTGGAAAAAGCATACTTTAATCTCATAAAGCGATTCGAAAAAAAGTAACAACTGACTCCGTCCTCTGTTCTGTCTCTTTCTTTCCGTCTGCATCGAGCCTCCCAGACAAAAAAAAAGGAATATTACAGATGTGATTCGACACTAGGTAATTAGTGCTAAGTTAGGCAGTGAAGATTTTTGGACATGACCATATGCAATCCACACGATCGTGGACTCCTTTTAGATGCGTCAGTAATTCCAAATAACGACTGACTGAGCACGAGATCCACATACATATAAAATATGAAACTCTTTAAATCCCCTATTTGCATATTCGACTCCATACAATACGATACAGGTGCAAATTTTGAAATAATAACACTCGAACTCATAAGTGTTACTCACCAAACGCTATCAAACTACCAAATTCATTTAGAAGGTGCATATCTTACTAGTAAAATAAAACAAATCTGGTTTGACACGGTTCGTTGGCTACCGTATTTCGGTGGTTAAACATGTGGGTACTAATCACCCGACTGATTAAATATGGGTTAAAGCCAACTATATTATGGCCGTCATAGGTTGAACTCCCTAAACGTAGCAGGTTAAATTTGTTCCTGACAAGATTAAACCCAAAATTTTCGCATAAGCTGATAACAACGAATAAAAATTTAAGCGCAGAGCACAAACCTTGAAATTTTTCCACGCTTCACAGAGATGAATTAATGGCTCCTCTGGACGAGGCGGAGTTCTGCAAACGATACATTAGTCGACCGGTTACGAATATAACGAGCAGAATAAGAGAATCACCAGAAAGACCACTAAGGCTTTACAGCAACGCTCCCGTTGGCTCAACTTTTTCGAACAAGACGAAATATCGTGTGAATGATTCTGATTGCATTTAACAAAAACATCAATTTAGGTATACTCGTAAATTAATTCGTTCTATTCTCTCAAATACTCTTAAAGGTTTTAGTGTTTTGCTAGCCACCTAAACAACGCTAAATCAAGTATGCTTGCAGCTCTATACAGCATACACGCATACATCAAACGAAAGAACAGAGCAGCCGAAGGTCCTAAACGAGGAGAGGAAGATAATGCCACAACATCGTCACCACACCCATTCAACACCCTCCACAGAACGAAGAAAGACAAGTGCTTAATCCTTAAAGTTCAACCAAATAATGAATAGCACATAATCCCAAATAAGTATCCTTCCGCTCGGAATAAGCCCATTCACATTGAACAGAAAACTTATAATTCTTTTTTTCAAGTAAAGGAACATTCGGCTTCGGCACTGTTGGCACGGGTCTTGCTACAGCGTTCGTCCGCATGAAATCACCTTAAACACTTTGCCTTAAGAACATTTAAAAGACATTTAAAAAAAGAACTTATTGCTGCCTAGATAATAAATTATCTAGGCAGCAATAATGTTCGTTAGAAATTTGCCAGTTTGTCGTCGTGTTTGTGCTGTTCAGAAGAAATTTACGGTGCTCATCCTCTCGGCTTTTCGATGGCACCATCTATTGAGGGGTAGGTGGGGGGAAAGGGTGGAGTGTGGAGGGAGGAGGAGGATGACTTCAGCATTCATTGAGATAAAACAGTACTCCGAATAATATCGGATACAAATCTTTTTTTTGGTAAGACAGTGATCTGTGACTCTGTATGCAAAGAAATCAATTTCCCGGCAACGTAAATATAAAACTTGTCGAGGTCCCTTCTTCCTTCCTCGATATTAAACTTACCGAGATTCTTTCTTTCCTTCCTCTCTTCTCCTCCCCTTTCCCCACCATCAAACTGTGGGGCGTGGCTCAGATTCCCCCTTCCCCTCCAGTTACGCTGAAATATTGTGCCAATTCACGCTTTGCTAAAAGAACGCTAAACAAGCAGGAAATGAAAATGACCCTGAGGTTGTGACGTTGACGCACCACTCGTAACAAGTTGTAGAAAAGAGGCTCCCGTGAAAGACATCGGATGCGAAGAGGAGGAAAGGGGTTTGAAGAATGCCGAGGTGGGTGATGAACGATTGGCAACCAATGATGGCACTGACCCCGTTGTCTGATTTTGCAGTGGTGAATCCATCGCTCCCGGAAACAACGAGGTGAACACCGACGGCATGAATTCTAGCTTTTCTGCAACAGATCGCTTAAGCCATCTCTGCGATAAGCGTGGCCACAATGCCTAATTCAAAATCACATTGATGTTGGCTAAAGACATTTGACCGCTTAGTAGCTGAAGTCACTTCATAAGCCCTCAGATATCGGAGGTGCGAAAGCAGAGGGATGAAGATCGAGGACAGGCCACCCTCAGTGTGAATGTAGATGAACTTTGAGAATTGCGTCTTCTCGTTCTTTTTTTTATAATATTGCGTCCTCAACTTGCAAACTTTTCTTATTTCTCGAATTATTTAGCACGAAATTTGGCTTTTAGCCATGCACGAAATTTGCGCTAATTTACTCCAATAAATTACAGCAGGCGCTAAACATAAAATCGCACAGCCAGCACTTGCTACATCATTTGAAAATTCAACTCTTTTTCTAGCTCAAAGGACGAGGATTAAACCTGGTCTTAATCTTAGTAGTGTGCAGTCACAAGCGACAGTAAGTTCGATGCCTGTCCCGATCGGGTACCAAATTTATACTGCCCACGATCATTCACTACTTACATTGAAATCAACCCACTCTCGTCTCAAATTTTCTCTATCTTTTTTCCTCCCTCTATTAAAGCTTCCCAAAATGCTTCAGGTGTATACACAAATGAAAAATAAATAAACTGACGATGCGGGAGGACAGGATCGAACGCACTCGCTGATCGCGCTCCAATTGTGAGGGGAGTTCCCATCTAAAATATTCGCTTAAATAATATCTCATCGCAAATATTACTTTCTAACAACATTTGCTCGAATATACCTTCGCTTTAAAATGTGCAATTTTGGACGCGAAATCAAAATATCGTTGTTACTAATAAGAAATTGAGTGTGCATCATTCATAACAACGATGGTGTCTAATGAAGGCATTTCCAAATGCACAAGTATGCTTTCACTTTATAATCGGGAGGACAAACGATATATCGCTTCGCGTTATTCTCAAATAGACGGAGACGCATATTCGGACCTGCTTGCCGACGATGCAGGCAAGCTTGAGTTTCCGTGAACAACAACAGGTAGCAAGTAAGTGCTAGCCTATTCTCCTACTCAGTTATGTAGCAAGCTGTTAGACACAAGGCTCTATAACACTACCGTTCACACCATATAGAGCGGATCGAGCAGTCTTCGACGATCCTCGAATAAGGATCCTTCATATACTTAGTGCACAACTTAAAAATCATCTCGTCATAGTGACTAAAAATTAGGGCGTTTTCTTCCGTTACCAAACAAAAATAACCTTAGGTTTTGACTTATTTCGTTTGTTTTGTTGTCGTACTATATACGCTTGGAGATCGTTCACGAATGGCATAACGGTGTAGAAATTGTTTGGCATGAGTCCAATTCGTTCACAAGCCTTTTGATTATTTCGATCTGTGGGTAGATCCCATACGGAAAACCATTGAATTTTTCTGCAAATGAACGTTAACATCAAGAATTCTAGTGTCGTTCGCCGAAATTGGAGAGAACATGAAACGTCCATCGCGAAAATTATGACAGTCTTAAAATGACTTCTATATGTATTTGGATTAATGACGGAAATCTTAGTGTTTTTCAAAACCCCAAAGTTTGGCGTTAGCATGCAAGCAATATCTGGCTCCCGAACTCTCCCGGAATCAAGCGATTCAAAGTTCCTGAAATCCATGGTTCTCAAATTTCAGGCTGTAATCAGTTCCAATTGAAGGCATCTCGAGATCTAAGATATCCTGAACTTTGGACTCCTCGATTTCAAGGGCGTCGAATGAAAATTTCAAATATATACAAACCGACTCTTTCACAGTGGATGGGATTGCCCGATTTGCCAACAGATTACGAGGTACTGGGAGTAGATAATCTCAAAAGCTTACCCAATCTCATTTCTTGTTTTCGGTGCGAAAGGAAAGTCAATGGGCACGTCAGTGATGATGTAAAGACGGGTCATCGTCTCGTTAATGAACTTCTGAATGAGTCGATTGTCACGGATCTTTTCACTAATATCGAAACCAACCTCCTCGCACACTTCACGTGCTGCACAGTCTGTTGGTTCTTCACTTTCGTTCACCTTTAAATTTGCTTATTATAGCATTATTACCAACTCTCATTGATATATTATGTACAATTGTGGACAGCCGTTTCTAAAGAGAAGCCCATTCCCTCGTATGAGAGCTGTTATGAGGGCTCTTTGAATTGAAAACTCTTTTCAATGAAATCCTCCTTTCCAATTTCCCATCCAATATGTGCCAATGCGCTGGGAATAGAGCATAAACAATCCATTTACTTGAAAGTGGCAATTATTTTATACTGCTGAGTTTTATGAGCATCTTCGAGTTCCCAGCAAAAGCATTTCTCATCTTCCCCAGACTGTGAAGCAAAAAAGGTTAAAAACCTATATTTAATTAAGGGTAGCACATCCCTCCCTTTCAACACACATTTACTGCCCTAGATCTTCATAAAATCCGTAAGGTATGAGAGAGTTACAAAAAGTAACTGCGCAAATAAACGGCTAAAAATCATCCCAACTTGCAGTGACATTCAACAACTGCCTAGTGGAGATGTCATACCAGCTAAAAGCCAATTGTTAAGGATACCTTTCAGAGAGAACGGAATGATGAAAGTAAATGCGAAAATGACACTTCTAAATGAAAAATAAGCACTTCTTTAAACAAATCTGCTCAATATGCACTCTAAAAACAATTTTGAAAACTGTTGTACCCTTTTGCGCGAAACATCATAACAAGAAAAGTCCTCAATTGATGAACTGCTTTCAACTATATTCAGTGTGAATATACTGAAAACTATTTGCGCTTTTGCATTAAATTTTAGACATTTCCATCAAACATAATTCAGCTCTAAACAGTCCAATACCTCGCCGACCCTACCGGCATCTAGACGCCTTGATTAGGACAGTAGGAATATTTATGATAATGCAGATGATCTACCAAAAGTATCCACTCTTTATATAAGACGAATGTAAGACTGGATGTGATCTGCTTTTTTGCAAAAGCTATTTGGATTTCTAAAAGTATTTTAGGATCATAAATTAACGAACCTTTCCTTTTGGGAATCCCCAGCTATTTCTTGCATAATATCCTTGCACAAGCAGGACGTAGTTCAATGAACTGTCCAAGAGGATTGCACCGTAAGTTGGTACTGAAGACTTGTATTCACGCCATTTCTCGATTACCTGCAAAAAGTGGGAAGCATAAGATGGAGCAGCTATGAGCAAGGGTAAGTAGGGGTCCTTAACATCCTAGATATAGTGAAGAGAAAGAGAAGAGAATACGATAATTTTCAAACGACTTTTCAAACTCGGCCTTTAACCTCATCTTCCTCTGTGCTAATTACCGGTGATATCAACCTTTTCTTCATCTTCTCCACCAAACACTCCAACTATAAACGTATGAAGGCATACAACAGAGAAAGAAAATATGACACTCGAAATTGGAAAGTCATATTGCATGTGTACATGGGTTGATGTGATGTGTTTGTAGACGGGGAAGGGAGGAAAGGATGAGGGCAGCAAATATAAAATAGCAGTATTCAATGCATTTTGATTCCACACAAAGATAGATAGTATACCTGATCAACTTGTTCCGAAAACTCCGCAAGAAAATCGCAATGATTAAAGATTTGCCTGAAAAGTAATTAACTGAAGCGAAACAAATACATCAAACATTAGCGTTAACTTTCACTTTGTAGAAGAAAGGTAAATTGACTCCAATATAAAAAAGCGATAGAATCATTTCTTTCAATCGATAACTCTCTCCTAATAATTTGAGTTGATATCTATGAAGCATTAAAAAATCTGAATTTAAAAAGGCTTAGCTTATGGATATTATCAAGCACTGTCAACCCGATTCGATCGCACCTGGAATGGTTCATCGCACCTCACTACGTTCACAAGTAAAGGGTTATTTGAAAATCTCACCTTCACTTTATAAAGAGAACGCTGAGTTAAGGCAAGTGAAGGCAAAAAACGTTCCACCAGTGTGCATATAAAACGATCTCAGTCTAGTCGCAAGCGGGCCATCTTTCAACTAGAACTGTTAGGAGGTTCTACTAAGCGCTAACTATTTGAAAATTTATCATAGATTTGAAATTCACACATTGATGGGACATATATTAGAAGATATAAACAACGAACCGAATGAAATCTCTCAATCCGATTTCAGCACATTTCGGTGTTGCATCGTCTCCTTTGCAATAGAAATCGATATAGAACCAATGCGCCAATTCGATTTGAAAGCAAATACGAATAACGTTACTTTTCTGCAAAACTTTAAAATCAACCTCCTGTAGCACATTTAATCTCTTTTTTTTGCATCCATTAACTAGTCTCTCTTATATATTTTATGAATTTTTTAATTAAATATGCACAATTAAGTGCTTATTAAAATAACATTCATAAGCAAAATGCCAGTTATACATTCGAGATTAAACGTCACATAAAAATAAATCGAACAGATAGTATCAACTGCGATGTGCGCGCAGAATCAAATTAAATAGTTTGAATAAAAATTGCATGTAGCACAAATTATTTGAGACATTTCAAGCATTACTCATTTTCAATACAGTTTTATTTACTTATTATTGAGTTCGTTTATTTCTATTCAAAAGAAATTATGAAATGAAACATTAACATATTTGTTACGTAAAATTTATTAATCGTAGTAAATTTAAAAGTAACTTTTGAAGAATGCTGAACTATAATTTCTTCATCACACTTTCTAACCGTCATGTTTTGAGCAATATGACAATAAATGAAGCAAAGCGATAATTTTCTAGAAATCAGAGCATCTCAGAGAATATGCTTTAATATTAGTCTCCACTAAAACGATCACAACCGTCGAAGTGTTAGTTTAACTGCCTCTGTAGCAACAATAACTCGTAATCATAATGGCACTTAAATTCTGATGCGAAATAATAACGATCACTCAATATGCAACAAGAAAAAGCTCAAACCTCTTCCTCGGGGATGTTAATGAGGAATCTGAAGCAAATGTCATTAAGTACGTCCTCCGGTATAGGAGGTCCAAAACCACCCGCATACTGCGACGACGCATTTCGATTCCATCCCGAAGGACCGGCAACTGAGCGAATGTTGCCACCAGAAAGTGACGAATTCATAAATGTTCTGTTCTGATAAACCTGCAGAAAGCAGCGTCTCATTAATAGAAAGCTAGTGCTCGTATCACATAATAGGCTAAATCACCTGAATCTGACAGCTTGGTAAAAAACAATGATAGCATATCAAAGAGACGAAGCATGTTGTTCAAGATGATCTCCTTGTGGACAGAAAAGTAGAGACAATCTCTTCATTCCTCCCCAATGAACAAAGTTACTCTTCAGGAGGCAGGTTCCCTCTTACTATCACCAAGCAACAACTTTCTCCTTATTGACTTTTACATTTTGGAAATTATGACTGATCCTACTTTTCGATGAAGTTCTTCAAAAGTAACTCGATAAACTTTGAAGGCTAGTAAGCTATAATTCGCGAACAAGAGAAACATCCTCGAAACGACTTGGCCTTAATCAAAAATGAGTGCACAAATACGTCGTTTTGATATGTCTTAGCATCAAGAACACTATAAAACTTAGAAGATTTTAACAATTAGTTTTATTTCAACTCCATGGATCAATTTTGCAAAGTAGAGAAGGGTGGAGTATAAATACAATCACTGTTGCCATACATATTAGCAAACCTAAATTTCCCTTTATTTGGTATATGTTACACATAAATATCTGAAATCGATATGTTAGCAAAGTGCACACTTCCATTACCAGAATGTTAATATACATTGTTTATCAAATTGAGAAACGGCTAATCGGAACAACGTGGTGTGGTGCATCTGCAAGAAGTACGCAGTATCCTCGAGTGTGGCAAGGCAAGAAGAGTGCCACATGAGGCTGAACCGATGAACTTTCTGCACATTCACGAAAAATAATAAAATATACCTGCACTGCTGGTTTCGGACGCCGTATTTTGGGGTCGTAAGGCTCGCAGTGGCCGGTTGCAGTAAACACTTCTTCAAGACCGTGGCCTTAATCAAATTTCCCAATGTCAAGCTCATTTTATTTTCAGCTTCAAACGATGCAAATATCATCATCATGGAGATGCAAGAAAGAAAAGAATTAAAGAGCATAAATCTTCATATTTATTGATGCATATCCCCCTCACTACAGACTGTCCAGCTCTTTCACAAAAACTTTTTTCACTATCACAATTTCGTATCTCACATTAACGAACACTACTCTGCCAATCATAAAAAACAAACAAAAAAAGTTGAAAAATTTAGCGATGGACGAAATGAAGGAATGCTTCAGACCAAAACAACATGTTGCGCAACCTTACTAAGAGAAGTCATCCAATGTTAATCCAGTGCTTGTATTCACAACCAAGTAAAACTAAGGCACTCTTGTCTTTTCAGTCCTAGAATTTCAGTACTATTTTACAAATCCATTATCACCGCATTTTCTTGGAAATGCTGCGAAATCGAGCTGAAGAAATAAATCATAATAATACAACAACTCATCCACTCTTATTTGTGCTAGAGGACAAAAATTTGCTGAGAATCGAACTCAGGATCTCCAACACTTAATCACTCACTTTATTTTATTCCTCAGCATGAACATGTATACGTTAATATAAGTGTGCCAACAGAAATAAATCTGACAGGACCTCATTAACGAGGAAATAATATCCGTACCTGCATCCATCTGCTTAAACATACGTGCACCCACTGTTCGACCACCCTCACCATTTCTCGAGCGTGCATGACGTGAACTGATCGTTTTGTCTGGCGAATTGCCTGAAGCTAATTTCACGCCATTTATTAATTCACAAAAACAACCTAAACACTGTTCTGAATTATATCGTGATTGACAACAGGACGACAGTACAGACTAGTATATAGGAAGAAATGAACTGCATGAAATGAAGAAAATGGCGAAATGCATTTTTTCCCACCAGCTCTTTTGGTTTCAGTAAAATAATCTGCGGCTTAGGAAATGCCTCCCTCCCCCTCTCCTACTCCTTTCAAGGATGAAGCAGTGGGCAAATTTTGATTCTTCGATAATGCAAAAAGTTAATATGGTTTGAAATATCAACCCCCATGTCACATTCAGACCTATGGGTAAGTCAGATCCATCCACAAATTCGTACAAAAACATACAGAACAACGATACCAAAATCGCCGCAATGTGAAACTGCAAAAGCGAAGTTGTAAGTTTGCTAAATGTTGCAATCACTATATCTACAGGAATTTCATCCACATAACCAATCTTTGATGAACATCAGTTAAAAGTTCCGAACAGATATATACCACCATCATTGCATTCGCTTTTAAAAGTCCACAAAAATACTTGAAATTGGAAACAATGAAAATGACGAAAAAAGACATATTTTAAGTACAGAATTTTGCCCAAAAATGTGCGGAATATTTCCCCAGAACAATCTCAAACATCATAATTATTCGTCGAATTTCAAACAGATAAAAACAGTTGTTTAAAGTAAACAAACGAGGATTGTTGCTGTTTGTGAATTTTGAGCCGGAGCTGATCGTCTGCCGCTGTGTACGATTTGATGCTGCGCCACGCTGAGGATGCTGTTTACGAGTGAAGCTCGATTGAGTGCGCAACTGGTGCTCATCGGGTGCACGTGATGGTGCTACCCCTATGGAAGCAGATTCACTTATTCATATGACATTATTTTCAGTCAATATCGTCCATTTTAAAGGGAATATGGAGAAAACACGACGAGAAAGGAGTGGGGAAGAGGAAGATTATCGATTAAGCATCCATATTTGTGAAGCAATCAATAAAACTTGTGAGGTAATTACAACCTGGACTAGCAATAACCCAATGCACTCGCACAGAGTTTCAACGCAATGCCATAGTTGAGTTAGACTGGTTGCCGTAGGGTTTATTAAAGCAGGTACGGTAGCTGTCACCTTACAATGAAAGTTGAAGTGCATGAGCGTGATCCTTGACCCCTTTCAAAATGTCGATTTGGTCGCCGCCAATTTGTGGTGTGGCACCTCACTTCAGAACGTTCAGATTTCGAAAAAAATAGAATTAAAAAAATTTTTCTTCCAATACAAGCAATGTGCTTAAAAAAATTTTTTAATCGGCAAAAACCGATAGGAGGCACAAAAACGTTTTCTTTTCTAAAGAAGACAATATACATCGGTAAAACATTTCCGAAGGTAACTCAGAAGTCGAGCTTCCACATTGTTTGATCGATAAGGTTAACGATTTATTCTAATGCGTTGCTGAATTATGCTGATGAAGGCAGCGTCAAGGTTTTCTAATGTCTACATCTTCCATGAATAAGCTACACGAACGATCGAGAAGAAATATTTGGTTTGAATCTTCTGATTGGTCGCTTGCTTGTCATCAATTTCGGGATATCTAATAAAACGATCATCCGGAAGTGAGTTTTCGTTTGCAGTCGATGAAGGCGTATAAAGGCAAAGATGAGTTTGCCTCGATAAGAGTAATAAGACATTGACTTTTAATCTCATAAAGAGTAGATCAAAATGCAGTTGAATCATTTCATTGATAATTCAACTGTCGAAACCGCTATTAGGAAATGAAATGAAAGAAAGATAAACCTTAATTGATCATTAACAAAAATATCATTTCACACCTAAAAATTATTGAGNAAAGCGTCCTTTCTGAGTGAAGCCCCATCCACAGATTTTCATTGCGATCAAAGCAGTATCAACATCCTACAAGACCGGACTGCTGCTGTTTCATGAAGGCAACTGTACTTCGAATCATGGGACTCTGCGGTAGGGACCATAGAGTTCATGAACGTTTGTTCGGTTTTAACGTTGAACCCTAATATGTGAAGCAATGCCTTGTTCACATCAACCATGCCATAATTGAAAACGTCGAAGGGCTTAAATGATTTTTGTTCTCCCTCAAGCTATAAAGGAGGAAATGCTGACGAATAGCAGTGATATGGTCAAAAAGAACTCACTTTATTCTGTGTCGGTTGCGAAGGCATTCTGTTTGCAAGGCACATACGAGTGCTACTTTCTTAATTGCTTTGTTTATTTGAAGATGAACTCGTCGAGATGTCTGAAGTGACTCCACCAATAATAATAACAATAAGAATATCGTTCTGAAATAGGTTTGAAATCATTAACGCGGAATTACTGTCCATGACATAAATACACTACAGCGTGACGAGTATGGATCGGTCGTCGGTATCTTTATCTATCACCTTAATCACTTTTGTCACATCGATTAATATACCACAAATATAACAGTTGTATCACCTTAATATATGAAAGTTGAATATATGCAGTACAGTGGCAAACCATCTGATTTCACGTATTTGCGTTCGATGCGATTTTTCTCAAGGGACAGTTGAACTCTGAGAACGACCATATGTGATGAAGTATACGCCTAGAAAAATGGTGATGGAGAAATAACAGCTATACTTAATTGAATATTAACTTTCGGTGTTAACATTTAATCATTTCGAATGCAATTGTATAAATTTATGGAGAGATATTATTGATATGATGGGAATAATAACTGAAATATTGCTCTGAAAGATTAAATGGAGCATCAAATGGCTCTTTGAAAACATTCAAATAAAAGTGATGACAAAAAATGAAAACAACACTTCTTCGAGATGATTTGTCACCATCGCCGACTTGAACAACACAAACTAATACCGGTGGCAACATCCACAGTGAAAGAAAATTGTACACTCCCTCTACAAAACCCACCGACTCTATGCAAACGCCTAAAGAGCGGAAAGATTCGACGGTGATTCGTTCGACGCGTATCATGCAATTATCGCAATCGACGAGATTATCGAACGCCACATGCGAGGGCGCGAATTTGAAAATTTATATAACACAGCAGCACACCTGCATTTGCCGATTAAGCGAAATATCGTAAGTTAGCAAACAAACGTTTGAGGAACTAGGGCTAGCTTAAAATTATGACTGAAGCAACATTTCAGGTTATCTTGCCTGTCTCCTCCCACTTCTACTTCAAGTCCTTTCTTCTATTTTAAGTGTCACTTCCTATCTCAAATCCTCTCTCTTTATTTAAAATCTCCGTTTTTCTATTTCAAGTTCTGTTCGTCTCCGCCCATTGTTCTTCTAATAAGAATTGTGATATAATAATATGAAAAACCGATAGGAGGCATAAAAACATTTTCTGTTCTAAAGAAGATAGTATACATCGGTAAAACATTTCTCCGAAGATAACTCAGAAGTCGAGCTTCCACATTGTTTGATCGATAAGGTTAACGATTTATTCTAATGCGTTGCTGAATTATGCTGATGAAGTCAGCGTCAAAGTTTTCTGATGTTCACATCTTCCATGAATAAGCTACACAAACAGTTGCGATGAACGACCACGCTGCGACTCTCACACAACCATGTTGCGACTCTTCTTCCTCATGACGTTGTGGGAACGATCGCGCAGCAACTGCATTTGCGCGCATCGACCTCAGCGATATCTGTTCTTCTCTGCCCTACAATAATGCGCTTTTTCTCGGTTGTATGGCTGCGTGTTTCAAACCCATTTGCTGTTGTGTGCGCTGCATTCAATTATTTTGAAGGGTGGGTCCACCACAGATAGATCAGATGTTGCGATGTCGCTATTCTTGTTGGCGAGGCAACCCCATAACGGACATCAAGCCATTATATGAAGGCGTTATCTTTCGCGGTCCATGAAGGCATATTCATGGAGAGGCGACTTCCATTTAACACGAGTATTGAGCCATTAACCTTTAGGTTCATGAAAAGTGTGGCAAATCGAACAAATTCTGTAATCCACCTTCAAATTGTTTACATATAAACGATACAAATTCTATGCTATTGTAATGATAGCCTAAATAATTGTAAATGTATTGCAAATGTTCGAATGTATCGCTGTTGTCATTAATCTTATTCAAAGAAATGTTTAATTTAAAGAAGAGAAAAGAAATGAAATATTGTTACCAATGAAAACTTGTTTTGTCGTTATCGTGACTATTTTACATACCCACATTAAATGAAAAGTTGTTGTCGCTTTAAATTTGATTATAATATCCACGTTATTGTCACTATATAAGCAACGCTTTTGTCTCAGTAAACATTCCTCCCGACTAAATTCACCAAAAAGAGTACACGAAATTGTAGTCGAATTATTCCGTCGTTCATTTACCTATCGAAATTGTCTCTTAATCAATGAAATGAAAGGAAAATTAACATCGATTGATCACTAACAAAAATATCATCTTACACCTCAAAGTTATTGAGGATTCCTTCATTTGGGCGAATGAACTCATTACGGAGATAACTTGCTATCCTTTTCTTCTCTCTGTGTTCCTTTCAAGAGTAATCACTCAAGAGGCAATCCACTATAAAGCGGAATAACACTTCCAAAGTTCCCATAAGATGGTATAACAGCACTTTTGATACTCATCTCACCGTGCCGCTTAGAAAATAAATATATAGAATGAAAGTGATTGAAGATACTGCCATGAGTATGATCTCAGATAGCACAAAAGTGTTGTTGAAGATGCGGGTAAAATTAATTCATAGTTCATATTATTGAAATTCTCCTGTTTTGAATAAAATTTATTCGTTAAATTGGCCTCAAGATTGCCTCGTTTTTGAAATGAGAGACGATGTCTTGAGGAGCAAGCGATGTATATAAGGGCAATTCCGCATTGGCAATCATCACTGCACATTCATGCACCTGCAATCACAAGAGTTTATCCTTTAGGAAACGACGGATCGGATTAGGAGCATTACCAACCATTATATAAGAAAACCGCAACAGTGAGAGCCATTTATTTGAGGATGGCACGTGAGTTGTTTATTGTAGCCATTTTACTGTCTAGACTTTACTTCACAGAGGCATTTCTCGTCGATCCTATCCGGGGAAATAATTGCGGATGTTGCCTACAGTTCTGCTCCATTGCTCCCATTACAGCTGTAGTAATGCCTGTCTCCATAGCACCATGTTACTGCTTTGATGGAGGCAGCACCACAACAGATTCAGAAACAGTCAGAATACTCGCGGTGATATTTCACTCTTCCTTCTCACCGCTTAAGCTTCCCAAACTTCCGGCCACATTCTGTCCACCAAAACCTACATTAATGTGCTGCTATGACGTTGCACCGCATGCTCAAGCTGCTCCATCATCGTTGAAAATTAATGTTGTCCTAGCATTTTCCCGAACACCACGTCCGCCATCAGCACCATCCAACATCCATGTCATACTTGCTGATTCTCTTCCTCCACCGAGTGGATATGCTGCCTCAACACATCTGCCGCCTCGTTATGCTACACCCTCATTCCCACCAAGTATTTACAGTACATGGCGATATTCTCCAGGGCAACCAGGAATGCTACTATCTCCTAATTACAGTATTGTTCCTCTTAGTTGGCTCCCTCTCAGTTCTGAATACAGATTCACAGAGAGAATTCGATGGAATTCAAAAACGTGATCCAAATCAACCGACGACCATCTTAACAAATCCTCGCAAATGTAAGCTTCGTTTAGACGACCTATGGAGACGAATTGTAAACGATGAAGAGACTTGAACAATGATCAGAAGTGGGCATAGAATTTAACGATATAGTAATATAATTGACGAAGTGATACTTAAAGAATTCGTTGATTTATTTATGGAATAAGCAGTGAATAAATACCGTTGTATGCGAGCTTTTTACTATGATAGGTAAAAGTTCCCTTAATTGTTGAAGTGACCATTTGAAACGTTCATTCATCTTGAGATTATTTTGTTGTGATATTCAAATTCACCTTATGGGTGGAGAAGACAAACTGCAAACGTTACCTTTCATTGCTGCACCTTAAGGAGGTCGACACAGCGACTAATCATTGTTGAACAACAAACATTACAACAATGCAATAACATTAAGAATCTTTATTTCAACAACTTATTTATTGTAAAATCGAAGAAATATAAAAGGTACTATTGTGTAAAATCCACAAAAAAATGGTTGGGATGAGTGCCAATTTGCATACGGTAATTTAATTGCTAATCGTGCCTCTATGTGCAATAATGAAGTAGCAAATTATTTCAGAGATCTAACGGAGTTGCTTGTCTCGAAACCTGTCTCACTCATTCGCGGTTTTTTTTTTCGATGAAATTCACGCCCTAAACACCCATAATGGGATCGGCGATGATATATGCTATGACTCATTTCATTTAAGACAACAATTTACATGAATTTATTAAAGCTTTCAATTAGTTTTATATTGGCAAGGTTTCAATTTGTTCTGTATTGGCAATTACAGGAATTCTACGTATCAAATCCGACAGAGACATTTCAGTTGCAATTCGTTCACGTATGTCAACTAACCATTCAATGATATAAGGCTAAGCTTTGAACGCAATTACTTAGCTTTTATTTCAATGGCGCGGTCGTGAAGCCAAAAAATTCATTGCAAAACTCTTGTTTAACAAGCAAATACCAAATACTCGTCGCAAAAGTAAACAAAAAATATAAATGTAAATCAATATATAGAGTTCCACATTACTATTTACTATTGTAGGATATATTAAAATATACTAGGACTATTAGAGGATGAGCACAATTGTTACATTTGAAAAAGGAAAAGCACTGCAATACAGCAACAGAGACTCCATTATGAGAACCATTATAGTGGTTATCTAAAAGAGTTGGTTGAAATCGGTAAATAAGACAAATGAGTGGTTGCAAAGCAGTTAGAACTGCACAATGGGGGTAAGTTTTATAGGGGAAGTTTAACAATTATAGTAGTGAAATGGTGACAACGAACACGTGGAAGTTATCATTCCCATAAAGTCAGGAAAATTTTCCGCAAATGTAGCAGATTATTCAGCTATAAGAAGGAGAAAGCACAGACAGCATGTCGGTGTATATCATTCCACAACCATACTGTCACTATGTTAACAAGACATTCCAGCATCCCAATAACAACTCTATTGTAATTTTCAATGTTCTATAATTTGGGACGACGATAATGTATTAGAACTTTTAGAAAATACAATGTTAAGCTTATCTATAGAGGGTTGTCTTCTCTCAAAGTATAATAGCTAAAGCGAAAGGATGCCTGCTGGCTAGTCAATATGCATGTACAAGCTGGAAGATATAGTATAGTCGCAAAGGTCGAGCACAATTAAATATCGCTATTGCTGAAGTAACGTTGGAGACAGAATGGATCGACGATGTTGACAAGGAGGATGCGATTCACCTTTTGAAAGATTACATGTTTTGCCTTCAGCATTAGATATCTAAATATTATAAATTTGCTATAGCATTCGAACGTATTTCAATTATATAAAAAAGAGAATAAAGTTTTGTTCTGAGGATTAATTGTCTAGAAATGAATGAGAGAATGATATCAGAGTGCAAATAGGCGTTTACTGATTTTAAAATACACCTCCGAATACATTTTCAAGTGAAAATCGAAATTCCGTCTTTGAAAGTGAGTGTTTATGCCGATTACATAGGAATAAATGTGAAATAAAGATGTAACAATATGTGATAAAGCAGTATTTTAGCCAAAATGATGCTAATGTTCTTAAACGAACAGAGTACATCAGACAGACTTGACTTATTTTGTGAATCTAACCTGCCCTTATATAATTATTTAATTCAGTGAGTAAATATTGAGTTCACTTTTATGTTCCGAGAATTTTATGCGAATAAGATGACAATTTGAAGAGCGGTAATTTCACTTAAGGTTGAATTAAAATATTCTAATTGGCTATCGAATAGGTTTATAAGTAACCAGGAAAAGTGAGTGCTTTCAAAGACAACAGCGTCTAATCGTTATTTTTTTCGATGAGCATATTTGATAGCTCAAGAATGGATGTATTAAATATGAAATAGACGACTCAAAAAAAATTTTTTTTTGCACTCAGTAGTACATCAGATGATATTCAAAGCCCTATTTTAGCCAAGTTTTTGCACGCCCTTCGTCAGTGCTAATCACTGCGTTCATAATCACAAAACTTCAACAACAAAATAACGGATAAGTTCTTAAATAAGCAATTAGTAAAATTCTTGATAAACATTGCAAATTATATTCATCCTATTCTATATTTTGATTAATTTCGTTTCCGCAACCAAAAGTTCGAAAAAAAAAAGATTAAAAATTGTGGATTAACCGCAACTTGAGCGCTCAGAAACAATAAAACGCATACAGTGAATTCATAGTCATAGCATTCTTTAGCAGTGAACTGAACTACTAAGCAAACGTTTCGAAGAAACCATGTTTCCTCATAATATTTTTAAATGCAAACCATTGAATTTCTGCAATTATAAAAATTCCTCTCTTCGAAATCCTATCGAAGATTTGTTAGGCATTTAGAACTGTCAATTCTATATTGAAGCATGAGCGATTAGAAGGTAGAGGGAAAAGCTATTAGAAGCGAATTTCCTACTTTTTCTAGCAAATTCTTTTCTAAATCGTGCGTCAGTTTTAAAAGTTAAAATTTCACCTTCGAATACACAATACATAGATTACAGATAAGCATTTATGTATCAAACTATGATGTGTAAGACTGTAAAAAAAGAGATAACCTTCCATCATGGATTGTGTTGATAACGAAACGTCTGAAAGTCTCTTTCTGCTCGGAATTTGGCCAATGAATTTCCATATTCCACTGACACACAGTTATATTGTTTTCATCAAGCAAATTTCCTGGTTCGAGAAGAGGTAAAATATCAAACTAAAATACACTTATTCAGTAGCCAACATATGTTCTCACAAGTTCCACAGACACGAAAGCTAAAACGTGCAATGCTGCCATCATTCGATCATTCCTTGCCTATCGCAACAGCGAACAATCACTGAATGCATCTTCCTTAATGTGCTTTTCCACTTTATATCTTTCATGGCACTCCAGTAAGCTCATATCATTGTTAGTTTATTTCACAGCGTGAGTGGCCCACCAACCAACAATAAGAGGGATAAAGGAAATGGAATCGAGTGTGGAAGAAATTCAACAATTAATTTAATCGGTTCAGGTGCGTCATTTTGCTCTAATCCCAACCCTCATTACGTGGCTGCTGCGCGCGAATGAATAAATAAGCTACGAGTTGATTAAAGCTACAGAATTAGTTTTGCAGAGGAGAGTGAGTGGTGATGAAATCAAGGCAAACAAACTTGAGGCTATTGACTGGTCACTCAGATACATTATGCACAAAAAAGGGAGTGCATGGTACAGTGTGGCACAAAGAGGGCCTGTCAGTGCTTTGTCTTCAAAAAGCGCACAAATACACAAATTAATATTTGCAGTAGCGCCACAACTAGGCCGGTCGTACTCGGGAGCTCTGTGATCGGGATCGTCGACTCCAGCGGTGATCATGGTTGGATCGACGCCAGTGGGCAAAGGGACACGTCGAGGTGGATCAGGAACGCTACACGCCAACTCAGAACTGACTAAGGCAGACAGCGGAAAACGAACAGCAGCTCAGTCGACAACAAACAACAGGGACCTAGGCCAAATTTTAACAGTAATTTTTCTTGCATTATTCATTTCTATTGTTCGTTCACGAATCTTTGGGGACAAACTATCATATATTCTAATTGTTGACCATCTCACTTTACACATACACCAACAAAGGAGGGTGGTCAACATACATTACATCGACTGAAAATAGTAAACATGCGAAACGAATGAAACATTAACGAAACGGGGTTTACTCCTATTCCTTTTGCGCCCTCGAAAACGTAAATCCTTTCCGAAGGATAGCTTTCATTTCAATCGGCGCTAAAATCTAGTTGTTTTCAACACAGCTGATCTCCACTATGGCAATAGTCGCTAAGGCAGCCAAGAAACAAGCTATTCAAAAAAGAGGTTATACAGTGTTGAGGATTGGCAAGGATACGTTCACTTTATATAGTCTATCAGTGTGCCTTCTGTGCTTTAACCAATATCATTATATAGTTTTTTATATATTTTTGTATTCTCAAAAATCAGCTTAGAACCACCCTGGTCATACAGAGGCATTATCTAAACATTATCGAAATCATGCCTTCCTCCCACCTTTTCAATATTCATGACTGCTTCATGTCAATGAATAAATAAACGCTCACCTCTCTGCCTTCGATATCCATAATTAAAACATCGATAGGCGATTGTATCCCAGCATAATGCCTCAAAAATCGTATGATATCAATGTGTTGTAGAAGTTGTTCACTATACCTACCACCACGTTGATCTGAATGATCAATATGTAAAATTTAAAAAAAACAACTGAAGTACTTCTTGTTAATAAATGTTTGCTCGCACTATTCTCTAATTTTATTAAACGATATTAAATCGAGGCGAACGCTAATGGACAGAGGGGTGATGATAATGAGGGATTACGAAGTACCACGTTTATGGAGTGCAACTAAAATATTGCATTGAATAATATGTTCGCATTGCGGTTATTAGTATATTTCATAGCCCAGCTGATAGGCTATAATGCGTTCAAATATCCATAACAAAAAAAAAAATAAAAGAACACGCAGCTATTTCTAAATATTGCGAAATAAACCATAAAGCCAAATAAGCTTATGCGAGAAATTGATCTATAATCACTTAGGGGGAAGGTCGAATTTCGTTTGACAGCTTGGAATATGCCAATGCTTTTGCCTTCTTTCGAAGTTATACAAAGCAGAAACCAAATTTGATCATTAATAGGGCCATCCTCTCCATAAAAAGTGCATATTTGCGGAAGTAAACTTTGAAGCTTCTTCTCTGCACCAATGTCGTGTCCGATACCTAGTGTCACGATGTTACATGAATCACCAGCCTGAAATAGCTTACCTTATTCAAGAAGCTTTCACCTTGCTTGTTGATAACGGATCATATTCTCTATGCAAATATCGAGTACTTCTGGTGCCTCTAAGCGTCTACAAAATTCTGAATATCTATTAAATAAGAGGAAAGATAGAAGATGGTTTCCGCTTTTCATCAGATATTGATGCTTTTTATTATGAACTGCTTATCGATATTCACCTTTATAGTTCGAGTCGGTAGTCGAGCGTATTTGGTATCGTCATAATTTGTCAATGTAATCAGCGAGAATCGGTTGAAGTCGATGAACATATTTTCGCATGAAGTGACCGTTTGGCTGAATAGCATCCAGTACTAAAATGCGTTACTATTTCGCATCATTCAAAATGTGCAAGAGTGTGGTACTCATTAGTCAAGAAAAACTATGTCAAGAGGTCGCATCATCGAAGGGGAAGAACACATTCAAAAAAAAAAAATGTACAGTTAGGAGCCAGTTTTATTGGAGTTGTGTGGATCTATGCGGCGATCATGTGTAAAGGGTCCTTTATGCTACCAGCATCGCTTTTCTCAGCAAGAGAAAAAAAAACACGGCAAGGGTGTTTTTTCTTTAGCTAAAATTCAATTGAAATCCAGCGGAAATATTTCCTGAGAATGTACTTTATGGTGATGGATAATGAATATGAGTGCAATAACCACATTTTATTCCACAATTCAGCAATATGCAAATGCCAGCGGCACACAGACTCATAAATAAGGGCTCGTAAGTTCTGATTCTGGCGTCTAAATGTTAGCACAAGTGTCGGTACATTACGCATGGATAGATTTTCTTTTGATCCATAAAGAAATATCATCGCTCCCAAGCAAAAGGCAAGTATTCCGGTAATGGTTTAGTAGGCGTCCACTCAGTTTCATCATTGCTGAATTCCAGAAAATAAGGCAGCGTTGATGAGACGAGCGCTAAAATTCGGGCCGTGGATAAAACTGCTTTAAGCAACCGTATACAACATAAGGAATGCATTTTATGTGGTAACCCGAGCAGGTGTGATACACTCACCTTCGATGTGATACACCGGTGAAGGACAACATTAAGCATATTGAGATCGAATAATCGAGAAATAAGTACGGGACATTCCGGATATGGGATATTCGGCAGTCTTTCCTATCTATGGAGAGAAATTTCTCTCTTCCTAGGATATGCGATTCTAATTACATCTTATTTGTGAATAACTTTGTGAATGATAGACACCAAAAAATTATCGATTAAAAGTTGATTAGAATGTGAAGGAATTCCCATTCATAATGCATATCATTTTGTATCCTCTCTGTAGTAATATTGCGGGCTGTTATTTGTTGTTCAAAAAGTTTGATCTGAGTCGGATTCATCGAACTGCATTTTATATGTTACTGTTCACTTGATTTCGCTATTTAGTTCATCAACAACAATTCGGGATCTTAACATGTTTTCACATATCAGATCAATCTATATTGTTTTTCTTCTTGTATATACTTACTCAATTATAAGGGAAATACCGTACCTTTTCAGCAGGCATTTTCATGAATCGATTATAGATGCATTTTTTATAGAGAATTATACTGTGAGTAGGCACCTGTAATGATTTTTTCAATAGAGAAGATAAAATAAATGAAGTGAAATATGGGAAGAGTGTCGTTGAAAAAGAAGATTGAAATAAATGAGTAAAAAAAAGAGAGCTCTATTTTATTCTCCTGCTGGGAGCGAATCAAACGTACGAAAATTAATGGAAAATATGAGTACAACTCTTACTTGTTGCTCAATGGGTTGTGCCAATAAAGTCTCTTTTAATAAAACTAGTAAAAGAGTTTAAATTATCACATACATTTTAATTTTATCAATGAAATGAACCATTTAAGAAATAAACATCCATGATGAATGATATAATATCAACCTCAGAGGCGGAAGATGATGCACTTCCATCGTATAATGGTGGATGAAAATAAATAATGCAAATACAAAACAACAAGCATATGAAAAGAAATGCCAGTCGAAGAATTCCAAATCGCATCATTATTACAGTGCTGAAAAATGTTCTTAGACCAACAATATTTGCATTTGTTTTGTTTTCTTGTAAATGGAAAAATCTCTCCTGTAATCACTAATCAATTGAAAATATCTGAAAAGATGTTAAAGTAAATAAAATAGGCAACGATCAGTGTGTAGTCTTCATCTATGAGTATCGGTGTACAGACACAATACGATGTAACTGTCGATGAGATAAGAAAAGGAAGGTTGAAGGAAAAAAAATCCAAGGAAGCCGCGAAACTCGTTTGGCAAGAAATCATTTGGAAAACTGAATAAGGATAGGTGGAAGAAATGTAACCACCGATTACAAACCTGTCAAGTGATATTCGAAGTGAATACATCACTTGAAGAGGTATTTTTCATCTATTTCCTGAAGTCTTTATTAATTGCTGAATAAATTTTTTTTAGCTTCATAAGCATGTGGTGTAAAATGAGTTTGTGAGTTTTTGTCGACTTTTCTCGTTTTTCAAATTTTTTTGTACTTCCGAACGACATCGAAATGTTCTGTTGTAGTTTCACTTTTCTAAAACACGAATTTCATACTTAGTGCGGGAGGATTCAAGTGCTCGAAAACGATTCCCACGGTAACAAACTATACAATATTTTCATGTAATGAATCCAAGATTATTTGTTTGTTTGTAATTGAATGAGTAAAGGCGAATAGCAAAATCTTAAAATTTTATGACTGGTGAAGATAAAGCTGTAAATACGGTAAGGTGCATAACAATATTTTGCAAAGTAATAGTCGACGATGAGATTGACAATAAAAAACAGAAACAGAAAAGAATGTAAAATATGAAATATTTTGACGATAAAAGTCGAAAATACTGATAATTAGAACTTTGAGGATTTCTGAAAGCCTACTTATAATTTTGCATTTCTTTTTCAAGTCTATAATATCTGACGAAGCCTATCTATACATTTGTTTCACCTCCATAAGACCATTAATTTCCATTTAAAGTCTACACACATATTCGGTTTTTCTGTACAAAGCCTTAAGGAAATTAGGAGATGCAAATAAATACAAGGTTATTTTAACGCACACCTTAGCATTTGTTTTCTTTTTTTTTCTCCTTTCTGCTAGAATCTTCAAGAATTTTATGAGAAGTCTACTTGCAAATTTGTTTTTTCCTGTATAAAAGCATAAATTCTAATGAAGGTCTACATTTGTTTCTCTTTATAAAAAATTAAAAAATTGAAGAAACTCTAGTTGGTCCGCCTGATGATTGGCCAAATGTACTAAAAGAGAAAGTTTTTAATTAATTAGTACGTTTATCCTTATTCTTATCTACATTTTAATTCTCCTAGTAGTTTTATTTAACTTTTAACCGATGGTGCATTCCAATGTTCATTCTTCTTTTTGATTCATCACCATTCAACCGTGGCATCCTATTTCGAATACTGTGCGCTTAGTTGCTTCCTTTATGGTATGCAAGTTTACCCTTTTTATTTACAAGCATTTATTGAATTGTGTTAATGGGTCGGCAACTTATGATAATCACCTTCGTTACAAATCCAATTCTTTAAGCCAAAGAACCTTACTCGGGATCTATAACGTTTATTTGGGTAACTTCCCTTCGGCTAAGCGGCACTTGACTATAGATAACCGTATGGTCATCTACCACTGGACTATGGTGGACTTCTGAGCACCCAATTATTCACAACTCTTCACTAGACCTTAATTTTAAGGGACATCAGTCACCTGGTCAGTAATAAGGACGTAAACTTGCACAAACTCCCTACCGATAATTAATGGTTGACTGTCAAAGGCGCTCTTAATGTAGTTTGAAGAGTTGAAATAGCAACTGAACAGATTGAAGCAAAGGGCCGACGGTCATGAAGCAAGAATTAGCGATAACAGTAATCACACTGAACCGAACGAGTTCATCCTTAACGTAATGCTCATTTCTGTGGCATCCGGTACGCAACATCTGAAGTCGCCATAATCAACCAGGATGGATCCATTGGATTCGATGTTATAACGCCGAGACAGCTCTTTAACCAACTGTGTGTTGATTAAAGAGCTGTTTCGGCGTTATACCTCGAATTAGCCGGTGCAGCTCTAATCAATTGTTAAGGGTGAGGTAGAATCACCAAACCTATTAAAGTGTGTGTAAGTCATCAAAGCAGCAGAGCTATACATAACTGTGCAGTTACCTTCTTTTGAAGACATGAAAACTTTTAGCAAATTCAAATACAGAATCAATAAACCTTACGCCCGACACGACAAGCGTATACAAATTGGAACCGACCCTGCTAGAACAAAGTCTACTATTTATAACAAAACAATTGCAACTGCACAAGACCTTTGTTCACGCAACATAGCTGCAATGGCTGTTGAGGGCACAATAGGTATAGGTGTACATCAAAGCATTATGTGGCATAGATTTAATGATGAACGTATGAACCAAATGTTGCAATGATTTTCTTCCTGTTCTACATGCTTTTATTATTTAATATTTTAGCTTCAACATTGCACCGTTCAACAACAAATGGACTTTATCAATTTGTTCGAATTTTGTTCTCCAGGCGTTTTGAGTTGAAATCCTTCTGCACCGATTCTGACTTAATGTATCCTTTTATTCGTTTAACGCCTTTAAAAGTCTCAAACCGTACTATATCGCATTTGAGTTTGTTTTTATGTCTTCATGCTTTTTAGGCGTGCTGCGCCATTTACATATGTTTATTGTGAAGGCCTTTTATTTATTCTATCCGTTCTTTCCTTCAGCTATCTATCTCATATTTTCTATGTATTTTAAATGTATTTCAAGTATATACTTTATTCTCTAATAGTATTCACTTAGATCACCCAACGTTTGTGCCGCCGATAGACGGATGATTCTCATAATTCACGATAGTGTAGGTCCTACACAGCGAGCCTACTGTCAGTAATTCATTACAGTTCTCATAACACAACGTCCTCACCTGACAATATACCTATATTGCGCTGTGGATGCGTCACACAACGTTCTGTATTCACTGTTACAAAAAGGATTATGGTATGGCTTTATCTAAATAACCTATAATAGTAGCACTAGCATAATTATGAGCTATTGTAGCCCACAACTCGGGCAACCGTTCTGTTCTGCCATATCGACGAAGGCTGAGTGGTGTCTTTGGCATCCTTTACACGGCAGATACACAGATCTAAACATGTATCACTACTTTCTCTTAAAATAATTTAGCCCACGACAGGTTCGCCACTTTAACAGGAGAGGCCTAGGGCGGAATACCTCCTGCACCCGAGAGCTTCTCAAGCACTAGCAACCAATCCTCTATTCGTTTCACAACGAATACGGGATAAATCACGTAATACAACACCAGTTTGGTATCTGGTAAAAAACTAATACAGCATATCAGTTCTCATGCGTTTGTAACGAAAATGACATCAATGACACAATAGTCACTTCAGCATGTGGAAAAAGCTGCAAATGTTGCAATATGATTGAACACAGTGAGTGGATGACAATAAGTATTGCCTGAAAAAAATTTTGTTGGAGGAATTATCACGTGATACTAGATTGTAACACCAACTGCCTATTTTATTCCATAAGTTTTAACATATATGATATACATTATATAGGGCAAACGTCTACGAGGCTATGAACATGCGGTCGCGAAATTTATATTAAAGAAGTAAAGCGAACATATCTAATTATCTTTACAAGCATTTCCAACAAGGCGACCTCGGTTAAAGGACGTTAAAGTACATATATTGCAAAAGATCAACGATGATAAATACCTAGTCGAATCAGAGCTGTTTTGGATCAAGCTGCTTCGGAGAATTTAACCAAACGGACTTAATGATGATATTAAAGGTGCCGGAAATATTTCGGAACTACTGTTCAAACAGAACAGCTCAAAAACCCCATATCTCGAAAATTAAGGATTGATTCCCAACCACAGCCACGGAAAAAGAACGAAAAACAGCAAAATTATAAATCGAAGCTTTATAAATGTCGTCAGTAATAAAACAGTTCGTTTGAAAATGAGAGACGGCGCCTTGAGGAGCAAGCGATGTATATAAGGGACAATTCCGCATTCGGAATGATCACTGCGCATTCATGCACCTGCAATGACGAGTTTTGGCGTTTATCCTTTAGGAAACGACGGATCGGATTAGGAGCATTACCAACCATTATATAAGAAAACCGCAACAGTGAGAGCCATTTATTTGAGGATGGCACGTGAGTTGTTCATTGTAGCCATTTTACTGTTTAGACTTTACTTCACAGAGGCATTTCTCGTCGATCCTATCCGGGGAAATAATTGCGGATGTTGCCTACAGTTCTGCTCCATTGCTCCCATTACAGCTGTAGTAATGCCTGTCTCCATAGCACCATGTTGCTGCTTTGATGAAAGCAGCACCACAACAGATTCGGAAACAATTACAATACTCGCGGCGATATTTCACTCTTTCCTGTCACCGCTTAAACTTCATAAACTTCCGGCCATATTCTGTCCACCAAAACCTACATTAATGTGCTGCTATGACGTTGCACCGCATGCTCAAGCTGCTCCATCATCGTTGAAAATTCATGTTGTCCTAGCATTTTCTCGAACATCACGTCCGCCATCAGCACCATCCAACATCCATGTCATACTTGCTGATTCTCTTCCTCCACCGAGTGGATATGCTGCCTCAACACATCTGCCGCCTCGTTATGCTGCACCCTCATCCCCGCCAAGTATTTACAGACATGACAATACTCTCCAGGGCATCCAGGAATGCTACCAGCTCCCAATTACAGTATTGTTCCTCCTAGTTGGCTCCCTCTCAGTTCTGAATACAGATTCACAGAGAGAGGTCGATGGAGTTCAAAAACGTGATCGAAATGAACTGACGACCACCATAAGAAATCCTCGCAAATGTAAGCTTCGTTTAGACGACTTCTAGATAGGAACTGTGAAAGATGAAGAGAATTAAATAGTCGTCAGAAGTGAGCACAGAATTCAACGATAAAATAGTGAAATTGACGAATCGATGCAAGAATTCGTTCATTTATTTGCGCAATAAGCAATGAACAAATACCATTATATGCGAGCTTGTCACTATGATAGTGAATAAAAGCTCATCATTCGCTCTCCTTATTTGTTGAAGTGACCATTTGAAACGTTCATTCGTCTTGAGATTATTTCATTGCGCCATTCAAATTCACATTATGAGTGGGGAAGACAAATTGCAAACATTACCTTTCACTGCTTCACCTATCACGGCTCAATACAGTGACGAATTGTTGTTGAAACATTACAACAATGCCATAACATTAAGAATCTTTGTTTCAACGACTTATTTATTATAAATCGAAGAGATAAAATGGGTACTATTGCATAAAATTCGTAGTTGAGATGGGTGCGTACTTGCAAATGGTAATATATTTGCCAATGGTGCCTCTGATTACAATAGCAAATTATTTCAGAGATCTAACAGCATCGCTTAAAGCGATTGAGAACGACACAACCTACGTCCTCGATTTCTACCGTATACGACTGTTTATTAGTTTCCATTATGCGACCATTGGAATCACCTTAATGTTTGTTACGCTCTAGCACACTCATCTGTCATCAATATTTAAGCAATCTTGAATATATGCATCAGCATCGATATATCTGACGGATCACTGATATCAAATGGTGAATAATTACATAGGTGCATTAATTCTAAGCCCGAAAAGTAGTTCATTGTGAATGTGGGAGTTAGCGTTGCGATCGTATCCGCGTATTTTACATATTCCTTCAAATGCTTCATCCTCAACATTTCTCATTATTATCTCTCTTTTACTGTTTTCGTTTAAAACTCATTCGCGGTGTTTTTTATTGATGGCATGTACAAGAATTTTATGTATCAAATCCAATATAGACACTTCACTTGTAATTCATTTGCATATGTCAATTAGCCATTCAATGATTTAAGGCTAAGCTTTGAACAGAAGTACTCAGCTTTTATTTAGTTTGATTATTTCAGTGGCGCGAACAATCAATCCAAAAAATTCATTACCATACTCTTCTTTAACGAGCCAAGTTCTCGATTTGCTTTTGTGACATCGCAAAAAGTAAACAAAAATATAAATATGGATTAATGTACAAGAGTTTCACATTACTATTATAGAATCATCATTGTTACGGTTGAAAAGGAAAAACACTGCAATATAGCAACAGAGAGTTTATTATGAGAATCACAAGCGGCTATCTAAAAGAGTCAATTGAAATCGATACATTAGATAAGTGACTGATTGCAAAGAAGTTCCGATTGCACAATGAGGGGAAGTTTCATAGTTGTTGCTCAATAATTTTGATGACGAGGGATACAAGAAAGTGGTCATTTTCATAAAATCTGGAAATTTTTTCGCAAATCCAGTATATTATTCAGCTATAAGAAGGAGAAAGGGCACACAGCATGCCTGTGTATATCATTCCACATTTATACTGTCACTATATGAAAGGACATTCCACCATCCCAATAATTATTCTATTGTAATCTCCCATATCCTATAATTTGAGGACGACGAGAATGCATTGCAGAGAAAAACAAGAATATAGTATTGTTCTTAGGATTGATCACATGGAAATGAATGAGAGGATGATATCAGAATGCAACTAGACATTTACTGGTTCTAAAATACACCTCTGAATACACCTGATTTTCAAGTGGAAATCAAAATCCCGTCTTTGAAGCGAACGCTTATGCCGGTTACGTATGATTCTACGTAAAATAAAGATGTAATAATATGTAATAAAGCTATAATTTGGCAAAATAATAATATGTAATAAAGCTATAATTTGGCAAAAATGACGCTGATGTTTACAAACAAACAGAGTGCACCAGAGGGGCTTGACTTATTTTGTGAATCTAACGTGTAGTTATTTAATTATTTAATTCAGTGGGTTAATACTGACTCCACTTTCATTTTTCAAGAATTTGACGTGAATGAGATGGCAATGTGAAGCGCGGTATTTTCACACCACTTCACGGTTGAATTGGTATATTCTGGTTGGCTATCGAATAGGAAATATATGAGTGCTTTCGAAGACAGTAATGTCCAGTCGTTTTTTTTCTATCAGCATATTTGATAGCTCAAGAGTGGATGTATCCAATATAAAATAGTGGACAAAAAATTTCTTTTTTTTTGCACTCAGTAACACATATGATGATATACAAGGCGCTATTTTAGCCAAATTTTTGCCCACTGAGAGGGTTAACTTCATTAGTGAGAAGCGAATTTCCAACTTTTTTCTCGCAATTTTTTTCTAAATCGTCTGTCAGTTTTAAAAGATAAAATTAAACCTTCGAAAACACTACATATAGATTATTGATAGGTATGTACGTATAAAACTAGGAAGGTATGATGCGTAAGACTGTAAAGGAGAGATAACCTTTCGTCATGGATTGTGTTGATAACGAAACGTCTGAAAGTCTCTTTCTGCTCGAAATTTGGCCAATGAATTTCCATATTCCACTGACACACAGTTATATTGTTATCATCAAGCAAATTTCCCGGCTCGAGAAAAGGGAAAATATCGAACTAAAATACACTTATTAAGTAGCCAATGTATGTTCTCACAAGTTCCACAGTTACGAAACTTGAAGCCATACAGTACTGATTATTAACAAGCGTATATTTCCTTAATGTAGCCTATCAGTATGCCCCTTGTGTTTAAGCCAGTATCACTATATAGTCTTTAACAACATATTTTTTTATTCCCAAAAATTAGCCTAAACACAACCCACATCATATACAGGCATTATTTAAACGTTATCAAAAGTGTACCTTCCTCGCATCTTGTCAATGCTCATAATTGCTTCACGTCAATGATTAAATAAACGTTCACCTCTCTGCCTTCGATATCCATAAGTAAAATATCGATAGGCGATTGTATTCCTGCATAATGCCTCAAAAATCGTGCAATATTAATGTGCTGTACAAATTCTTCTTTATAAAAATCACCACCTTGATCTGAATAATCATTATTTAAAATTAAAGAAAAATAAGTGAAGTACTTCTTACACCAAATGTTTGCTCGCACTATTCTCTTATTTTAATACTAAACATTAAATCGCGGCAAACACTAAAGAAGAAAGAAGGGATGCTAATAAATGAGGAACTACGAAGTACCACATTTATAGAGTATGACAAAAAACTTGCATTTGATGATATATGTTCGCACTACATTTATTAGTAAGATTGATAGCTTGAGAAATAAAGGAGCACACAGTTATTTCTGATAATTCGGAAATAATTCATAAAGCCGTATAAGCTTATACAAGAGATTGATCCAGCATCACTTAAAGGGGAAAGTCGAATTTCATTCGACCGCTCGGATTATGCCGATAATTCTATGCCTTCTTTTCACTATACCTGTATAGATCGATGACGATAGGTTGCCAAATTTATATACCTGAACACAAAAACTGGGCACTAAACTCCACTCATATTGTACTTACATCCCATAACAAGTGCAGTGTCGTTGCGAGAAATGCTGCCAACTGCAAACGGAAAGAATCGACCGCCGAACGATTCGAAGAGCTCCTTGTTGATTTTCAAAGCTGGATCTGCCCCATAAAAAGAGCATATTTGCGGAAGTAAACCTTGAAGCTTCGTCTCAGCGCGGATGTCGTGTCCTATACCTAGTGTCACGATGTTACATGAATCACCTCCCTGAAATATCTACCTTATTCCTTCTGCTTAATTGTTTATCATGGATCATTTTTTCTGTGCAAATCACCGGTATTAGTGGTGGCTGTAACTGTTTACAAAATATTTAATATCTATTAGGTAAAATAAAAGATAGAGGATAGTTTTCTCTTGTCACCCGATATTGATGCTCTTATAATGAACTGCTTATCAATAATCACCGTTATGGTTCGAGTCGGTAGTCGAGCGTATTTGATTTCGCCATAATTTGGTAACGGAATCAGCGAGAATCGATTGAAGTCGATGAACATATTCTCACATGAAGTGACCGTTTGGCTGAATAGCAACCAATACTAAAATGCGTTACCATTTCGCAACATTCAAAATGTGCACCGTATGTGGTACTCATGAATCAAAAAATACCTGTTTCAAAGAAGTGGCATCATCGAAAGGAAAGAACACTTTCAAAAAGAAATAGTACAATTAGGAGCCAATTTTGTTGGCGTGTGGATTTATGTGACGGTCGTGTGTAACGGTCGTTTATGCTCTTTGCATCGTTTTTTCTCAGCAAAAGAATTCAATTGAAATTCAGGGATATTATTTAATGAGAAGGTTCATTATAATGGTAAATAACGAATATGAGTGCAAGAGCCACATTTTATTCCACATTTCAGCAATATGCAAATGTAAACGCCAAATAAGCTCATAAATGAACGCTCGTAATTTCATATTCCGGAGTATAAATTTTAGCACAAATGTCGGCTACAGATTTTCTTTTAATCGAGAAAGAAGTATCATGCTCCTACAGAAAAGGCAAATATTCCATCAATGGATTTGGGAAATGCCAATGAAACATTTTGCATCACATACATCGTTGTCACTTTCGCGCGTTCTACAGCAAACAACAAAGCAGTGCGTTATCATAGCACGCTTTTTTGTTATAATTTTCGCATATCAGATCAATCTATCTTGTTTTTCTTGTTGTATATACTTACTCAATTATAGGAGAAATACCGTACCTTTTCAGCAGGCATTTTCATGAATCGATTGTAGATGCATTTTTTATAGAGAATTATACTGTGAGTAGGCACCTGTAATGATTTATTCAATAGAGAACATAAAATAAATGAAGTAAGGTATATGTAGAATGTCGTTGAGAAATAAAGTGAAAAGAAATGAATGGGAAAAAGAAAGCGTTAATTTCGTTCTGTTACCAGAAACAACTCAAAGGTATAAAAATCGCTCTAAGTCATGAATATAACACTTATTTCTTGCTCAATGCGTTGTGCGAATAAAGCCTCTTCTAATAAAACTAGTGAAAGAATTTGAATCAACACATACAATTCAATTTTATCAATGAAACAAACCATTTAAAAAATAAACATCGATGATAAATAATATAATATCAACCTCAGAGGAAATGAATGTTAAAGACAAAAAATTCATGGAAACGGCGAAACTTGTTTCTCAGCAAATCATTTAATATAAGTAAATAAAAATAAATTGAAGTGGGAATGCACTCACCACCAATAAATAACCTCTTAAATATTATTCGAGATGAACACATCGTTTGTAGAAATATTTTTCATCTATTTCCTAGATTTTTTAACACTTGCTGATAAAATTTTACAACTTCATAAGCATTTCATGAAAAATAAGTTTGTGAGTTGTGTTGGGTTTTTCCCACTTTTCTAGTTTGTATCATGCTTCCAAACGACATCGAAAGATTCTGTTGCGGTTCCACTTTGCGTGAAAAAAATTCATACCTAGTGGGATTCAAATGCTCGAAAACGATTCCCAGAATGACAAATCATGCGATATTTTCATGTAACGAATTCAAGATTACTTGTTTTTTTGTGATTATGTACGATTTCGTAACCGGTGAAGATAAAGCTGTAAATGCGGTAAGGTGCGTAATAAAACTTTGCAAAGTAATAGTCGACAATAAGATTGATAACAAAGAAAGACCAAGAAATAAAGTATGAAATATTTTGACGATGAAAGTCGAGAGCACTGATAATTAGCAGTTGGAGAATTTCTAAAAGTCTATCTATACATTTGTTTTTCTTTTCAAGACTATAATGTCTGATAAAGCCTATCCACACATTTGTTTTATCTTCATAAGACCATAAATTTGATTAAAGTCCAAAAATACACGCGTCTTTTCTTTAAAAAAAAACCTTAAAGAAATTAAGTGATGCAAATAAATATGCGGTCATTTTAACTAAACCTTTGCATTAGCTTTCTTCTTTTCTTCCGTTTTTCTGCTATAAGCTTCAAGAATTTCATGAGAAGTCTACTTAACATTCGTTTTTACTCTATAAAAACATAAATTTTAATGAAAACTTACACATACAGTTGTTTTTCTCCTTTATAAAACCTCAAAAAATTGAAGAAACTCTAGTTGGTCCGTACGATGATGGGCTGAGTCGTCTTTGCAAAGAGACTTGATGTATTACCACAAGAAATTTTTGATCAGTTAGTCAGTTTGTTCTTATTTTTATATACATTTCAATTCTCCTAGTAGTTTTGTTCAACTTTTGACCGACGGTGCATTCCAATGTTCATTCTTCTTTCTGTTTCATCATCATTCAACCGTTGGCATCGTTACTTCGAATGCTGTGCGTTTAGTTGCTTCCTTAATGGTATGCTGGTTTACTCTTTGCATTTACAAGCATTTATTTAATTATGTTAATGGGTCGGCAACTTGTGATATTCACCTTCGTTACATTTTCTCAAATGCTTTAATTTTCCAAACAATCCAATTCTTTAAGCCAAAGAACCTTGGGATTACCTTTCATCCGGTAACTTGCATCCGGCCGACTATATCAGTCGACCAAGCTTGTCAGAGGTAGTTTTTTGGCTACTCCAGTACTAGAACAGAGGTAGCCTTTTGATTACCCAATGTTACACTATGCATGGTCTTGGTGTTAAGCGGCACCTGGCTATAGGTGACCGTGTGGTCATCTACCACTAGACTATGGTGGACTCTTAAGCAACCGATTATTCACATCTCTTCGGTAAACATAACTTTAAGGGATAAAAGTCAAATGGTCAGTATTAATGACGTAGACTTACACAAACCCCCTACCGATAATTAATAGTAGACTATCATGACTGATTTTAACTGTAGGGTGAAGAGTTGAAATAGCAACTGAATAACTCGAAACGAAGGGTCGACGGTTACGAAGCAACAATTAGCGATAACAGTGAACGCATCCTATGAGGGCGTAATGCTCACTTCTTTGGCATCCAGCAGGCAGGATGTAAATTCGCCATAACCAACCACGATGGATCCATGGGATTCAAAGTTATAATGCCGAAACAATTTTTTAATCAATTGTGTATTGATGGAATGGGACTTGTCAAGGGTAGATAGAATCAATGAACCTATCGAAGTGTCAATAGGTCATTAAAGCAGCCCAACCATACCTATTTGTGCAATTAAATACAAAATCAATAAATCTTACGCGCGACACGACAAGCATATACAAATTTGGACCGACCCCACTAGGATACAGTCTACTGTTTATAACAAAGCAAATGTAACTGTACAAGAACTTCTTTCACGCAACATAGCTGCAATGGCTGTTGAGGACAGAATGTTTATAGGTGGCACAGATTTGACGACGAACGTATAAAACAAATATTGCTGATTTTCTTCCGATACTATACGCTTGTACTGTTCAACATTGTATTGTTCAACAGCAAATTGACTTTATCAATTTGTTCGTATTTTGTTCTCCCGGCGTTCTGAATTGAAATCCTTATATATTTTATTCCATAATAGTATTCACTGCCAGATCACCTTATACCAGGGCTAGGCGGATAATGGTAATATTCCACAATAGCTTAACCTTTACACAGCCAAGATACTGCCAGTAATTCATTATAATTCTCAATAACAACGTCCACCCTTGACAATATTCGTATATAGCTTTATGGATGCGTCACACAACGTTTTGCATTCACTGTTACAAAAAGGATTACGGTATAGCTTTATCTAAACAACCTATAATAGTAGCACTAGCATAAATACGAGCTATTGCAGCCCACAGCCCGGGCAACCGTTCTGTTCTGCCATATCGACACAGGCGCGGTAGTGTGATTATCTTTACAAGCATTTCCAACAAGGCGACCGCCGTATAAAGGACGTTAAAGTACATGTACTGGATAAGATCAATGATAATAAATACCTAGTTGAATCAGAGCTGTTTTGGATCAAACCGCTTCGGAGAATTTATCCAATCGGACCTAATGATAATATCAGAGGTGTCGGAAATATTTCAGAACTACTGTTTAAAGAAAACAGCCCAAAGACCGCATATCTCGAAAATTACGGATTAATTCCCAATCATAGCCATGGGAAAAGGACAAAAAACAGCCAAATTATTGATCACAATTTTATAAATGCAATTAGCAGGAACGTCGTTCGCTTAAACAATGCCCAGAACGTTTGTAGTTTCCTTGGAGGATTATATCAGCAAAGCAACCGTATACATAAAATGTTATATTTTACCATATTAAATAAGAGTAAAAGCATCAGACATGGAACCAGTTTTCTGTGTAAAATGTACATGATCAATAGAAATATATTTAATACTTCACAAAATGTGCAAACAAATAAGAAATGCTAGAAATTTCATTTGAAATTCCCTCGATTCAGACATTTCCATCAAACATAATTCGGCTATAAACAATCCAATACCTCGCCGACCTTGTCGGCATCTAGACACCTTGATTAGGACAGTACGGATATTCATGATAGTGTAGACGATCTGCCAATGAGTTCCAGACGATCATAGCATCCACTCTTCCAACAAGACAAACGTAAGACTGGATGTGATCTACTTTTTTGCAAAAGCTATTTGAATTCCTGAAATTAATTTAGGATACTGAGTTAACGGACCTTCCCCTTTAGGAACCCTCAGCTATTTCCTGCGTAATGTCCTTGCATGAGTAGGACGTAGTTCAATGAGATGTCCAACAAGACTGCACCATAAGTTGCTACTAAAGGCTTGTATTCACGCCATTTCTCGGTTACCCGCAAAAAGTGGAAAGCATAGGATGGAGAAGGTATGAGTAAAGGCAAGTAGGGATCGTTAACATTCTAGATATGGTGAAAAGAAAGAGGAGAAGAGAATACGATAACTTTCAAACGACTTTCATCAAACCCAGCCCTAACGTTATCGTCCTCCGTGCTAATTACCGGTGATATCAACCTTTCTTTGATCTTCTTCACCAAACACTCCGGCTAGAAACATATGAATACATATAACAGGGTTTCTTCGCCACGCCTGTCATGGTGGAAAATACTGCTTGGAGAGCATGATGGATACAAGCGAAGCTACCTAAGAAAGTAAACAGAATGAAGACAACTATTGAGCACCCACTTATATAATGAGGTGAAGTACATGATGGCATAGAGATGCAGGTTTTTCGCATTTGTGACACTTGTTCTATAGGGATACAAATGGAAGCTTTTCATATTTGGACATCTGTTCACTCGACGTCCATATCTTTCACCATTCATCGGTGGCTTTGGATCACTGCTCTTTGATCGGTCACTTGCCCTTCAGTCCTTCGCTGCACGACATCTTGTTCAGCTAAACAGCTTCTTTCTTTGTTTTCGCGACACTCGCTGAACGGCGAAGGACTGAGTGGAACGTCGGATAATTGTTGCTGGATAGCTTTCACCTTCGTACTCGAGCGGTTCCAGGTCGATGGAGGAAACGGCACAAATAGCAAAAAGTGGAAAGCATAGGATGGAGAAGGTATGAGTAAAGGCAAGTAGGGATCGTTAACATTCTAGATATGGTGAAAAGAAAGAGGAGAAGAGAATACGATAACTTTCAAACGACTTTCATCAAACCCAGCCCTAACGTTATCGTCCTCCGTGCTAATTACCGGTGATATCAACCTTTCTTTGATCTTCTTCACCAAACACTCCGGCTAGAAACATATGAATACATATAACAGGGTTTCTTCGCCACGCCTGTCATGGTGGAAAATACTGCTTGGAGAGCATGATGGATACAAGCGAAGCTACCTAAGAAAGTAAACAGAATGAAGACAACTATTGAGCACCCACTTATATAATGAGGTGAAGTACATGATGGCATAGAGATGCAGGTTTTTCGCATTTGTGACACTTGTTCTATAGGGATACAAATGGAAGCTTTTCATATTTGGACATCTGTTCACTCGACGTCCATATCTTTCACCATTCATCGGTGGCTTTGGATCACTGCTCTTTGATCGGTCACTTGCCCTTCAGTCCTTCGCTGCACGACATCTTGTTCAGCTAAACAGCTTCTTTCTTTGTTTTCGCGACACTCGCTGAACGGCGAAGGACTGAGTGGAACGTCGGATAATTGTTGCTGGATAGCTTTCACCTTCGTACTCGAGCGGTTCCAGGTCGATGGAGGAAACGGCACAAATACAACTTCGTGGAATACTTCTCGTTCCTCGTCCTGATGATTATCTTGCCGTTTTTATACATGACCGTAGGGGCGGGTTCCTCTTCCATGACATTTCCTATTTTCTTCAAATACTGGGTTCCAGAGTTCTTCCGATTTCTTCTTTTGTGGCCACATCGTTTGAGGATGACAAAACATATCACTCTGGCTTTTCTGCAATACTAGCAAACTGCGCACGTTGCCAATGCAAATGCGGTCATTACCACAGCAGCCAAACAGAATCCCCAATGGGATACGATGCCTCCCACCGATTTGGCGAGGATCTCCGCAGTGTGTCTCAGATCTGTTCGGACTTCTTTTATAACATCTTCGCCTGCGTCGCGGACTTCATCGAAGATTGTTCCTTTCAGCTCAGTTTGCCCAACTTCTGGATTTGACTGATCCAAGTTGGAACATATTTGTTCTAGAGCTGCCGTTAATTTTTCCATCTCCAGTCTGGTCAGGATAGCCGCATCAAAGGTGAAGCCTTTAACATTTTCCGTCACTGGGTTCCTATTAGGTCTGTTCAACGGTTTTCCTCCTTCACAGGCAAAGGCCAGGGTCGGTCCCCAACCATCGTAGCCGTCACATCATCTCTATCCGTTAAGGTATTTGCCGCTGTGATGCTATCCGAGGGGGCTATCCATCTCACAATGGTACGCAAATGATTCTAAATGTGACTTCGGTGAGTTTCTTCGGAAGTCTTGTGATTTTCCAGGCGTCGTTTCAGCTCATAGAAAAGAAGTTGGTACTTTGGATTATTTCTGTCTTCTTCTTCCTGTTCTCTCTTCTGACTGTGATGGCTTTTTAAATAAGGAATCCGTTTTCAGCCTGTAGTGCTTCTCGAATCTTGCATTCTGGCACAGAGCGTGGTCACTCGTCCGTAAGTCGAATGGTGGCCTGTAGCTCTGATGTTCTAAGAAACTTTTGTCTTTTCCACAATTTGTACTGTCCTCTTTGCTTTTACAAACAGCGCTTCGGTTCTCGATTCCATACAGCGGTGTCGCAAGTAAATGCGGCAGAAAATTAAATGACGGACACTTTTTCACGCTAAGGAATGGTAAGGGCAAAGGCAAAGGCAAAGGCAAAGGCAAAGGCCAAAGGCAAAGGCAAAGGCAAGAGCAAAGGGCGAAGACAAAGCAAAGGCATGAGATGGAAAATTAAATACAGTTATCTGGAAATGACAACAAAGGGAGTAGATGTAGAATCCTCTCACAACAATGTAGGGATTCTATGTTTCCATTCCCATCATATCTCCAGAAAAATCTTCTTAGTTATTTCGCTGAAATTTTGTTGTGTCCTTCGTGAATTCATGCGATAAGCGGTGACTCGTGTTTCGCGGCATTGTCCACCTTGAAGAAGACAAGTTTTCGGAGTTCCGACGTCAAGAACCAGGTATTCGCCATCATGAGTGAGAGTGTCGTTTAACTTCCAGTAATAGATTGGTCACAGGATAACATCTCGTCCCAACTCATCCGTGTGCATATTCTGCGAGGAGCCGACTTCTCCATTTTCCTGATGCCTCTTTGAACAGCTGTATTTCCCTCCCTTCTTTTCGTATTTTCTTGTCCTTCGCCAACTTCTTGCAGTCTTCGAGCGATGTCTCCTCTGTCATTAATTCGTCTTTCCTCACTCTCATTTCCCATACAAAGAGCGCTCTGGTGCAGACAGTTCGAGTGACGTTGGTGCAGAAGTGGAAAATATAGCGATGGACGAAATGAAGGAATGCTTTAGACCAAAACCAACATGTTGCGCAATCTTACTAAGAAAAGTCATCCAATGTTAATCCAGTGCTTGGATTCACAACCAAGTAACACTAAGGCATTCTTGTCTCTTCAGTCCTAGAATTTCAGTACTATTTTACAAATCCATTATCACCGCATTTTCTTGGAAATGCTACGAAAATCGAACTGAAAAAATAAATCATAATAATACAACAACTCATCCACTCTTATTTGTGCTAGAGGACAAAAATTTGCTGAGAATCGAACTCAGGATCTCCAACACTTAATCACTCACTTTATTTTATTCCTCAGCATGAACATATATATGTTAATATAAGTGTGCCAACAGAAATAAATCTGACAGGACCTCATTAACGAGGAAATAATATCCGTACCTGCATCCATCTGCTTAAATATACGTGCACCCACTGTTCGACCACCCTCACCATTTCTCGAGCGTGCATGACGTGAACTGATTGTTTTGTCTGGCGAATTGCCTGAAGCTAATTTCACGCCATTTATTAATTCACAAAAACAACCTAAACACTGTTCTGAATTATGTCGTGATTGACAACAGGACGACAGTACAGACTAGTATATAGGAAGAAATGAACTGCATGAAATGAAGAAAATGGCGAAATGCTTTTTTTCCCACCAGCTCTTTTGGTTTCAGTAAAATAATCTGCGGCTTAGGAAATGCCTCCTTCCCCCTCTCCTACTCCTTTCAAGGATGAAGCAGTGGGCAAATTTTGATTCTTCGATAAAGCAAAAAGTTAATATGGTTTGAAATATCAACCCCCATTTCACATTCAGACCTATGGGTAAGTCAGATCCATCTAGAAATTCGTACAATACAAAGCATATAGCACAACGATATCAAAATCGCGCAATGCAAATCTGCAAAAGCAAAGTTGCAAGTTTGCTAAATGTTGCAATCATTATATCTGCCGGAATTTCATTGACAGTCAATCTTTGACGATCATCAATTAAAAGTTCCGAACAGATATATACCACCATCATTGTATTAGCTTTTAAAAATTCTCGAAAATACTTAAAACTGGAAACAATGAAAATGACGAAAAAGGACATATTTTAAGTACAGAATTTTGCCCAAAAATGTGCCTAATATTTCCCCAGAACAATCTCAAACATCGTAATTATTCGTCAAATTTCAAACAGATAAAAATAGTTATTTAAAGAAAACAAACGAGGATTGTTGCTGTGTGTGAATTTTGAGCCGGAGCTGATCGTCTGCCGTTGTGTATGATTTGATGCTGCGCCACGCTGAGGATGCTGTTTACGAGTGAAGCTCGATTGAGTGCGCAACTGGTGCTCATCGGGTGCACGTGATGGTGCTACCCCTATGGAAGCAGATTCACTTATTCATATGACATTATTTTCAGTCAATATCGTCCATTTTAAAGGGAATATGGAGAAAACACGACGAGAAAGGAGTGGGGAAGAGGAAGATTATCGATTAAGCATCCATATTTGTGAAGCAATCAATAAAACTTGTGAGGTAATTACAATCTGGACTAATAATAACCCAATACACTCGCACAGAGTTTCAACGCAATGCCATAGTTGAGTTAGACTGGTTGCCGTAGGGTTTACTAAAGCAGGTACGGTAGCTGTCATCTTACAATGAAAGTTGAAGTGCGTGAGCGTGATCCTTGACCCCTTTTAAAATGCCGATTTGGTCGTCGCCAATTTGTGGTGTGGCACCTCACTTCAAAACGTTCAGGTTTCGAAAAAAATAGAATTAAAAAAATATTTCTTCCAATACAAGCAATGTGCTTAAAAAAAATTTTTGAATCGGCAAAAACCGATAGGAGGCACAAGAACGTTTTCTGTTCTAAAGAAGACAATATACATCGGTAAAACATTTCCGAAGGTAACTCAGAAGTCGAGCTTCCACATTGTTTGATCGATAAGGTTAACGATTTATTCTAATGCGTTGCTGAATTATGCTGATGAAGGCAGCGTCAAGGTTTTCTAATGTCTACATCTTCCATGGATAAGCTACACGAACGATCGAGAAGAAATATTTGGTTTGAATCTTCTGATTGGTCGCTTGCTTGTCATCAATTTCGGGATATCTAATAAAACGACCATCCGGAAGTGAGTTTTCGTTTGCAGTCGATGAAGGCGTATAAAGGCAAAGATGAGTTTGCCTCGATAAGAGTAATAAGACATTGACTTTTAATCTCATAAAGAGTAGATCAAAATGCAGTTGAATCATTTCATTGATAATTCAACTGTCGAAACCGCTATTAGGAAATGAAATGAAAGAAAGATAAACCTTAATTGATCATTAACAAAAATATCATTTCACACCTAAAAATTATTGAGGATTCCCTCATTTGCATGGATAGACTTGTGTTCTTTTCGAGGCTACTGAATTAAGAAGCAAACCACTAAGGAGCGAAATACACTTCCAAAGTTTCCATAAATTGGTATGGCAGCTTTTTTGACTCTCATCTCACCGTACCGCTTAGTAAATAAATATGTGAAATGAAAGTGACTGAAGAGGATTTTATCTTTATAAATGAATATTTACAGTATTTCATCAAGTTAAATCGTGGGCATGATATAAGATAGTATAAAAATGTTATTGAAGGTGCGGGAGAAATTAATTCACGGCTCATAATATTAAGAGTGCTCTGTATTGAACGAAATATATTCGTGAAGTTAGCCTTATGATTGTTTCGTTAGGAAATGAGAGACGAGTCTTGAGGAGAAAGCTGTGCATATAAGGGCTAATTCCGCACTCGGAATCATCACTGCACATTCATCCGAATGCAATGACGAGTTTTGGCGTTTATCCTTTAGGAAACGACGGATCGGATTAGGAGCATTACCAACCATTATATAAGAAAACCGCAACAGTATGGAGGCAGCACCACAACAGATTCAGAAACAACTAGCATACGCGCAGCGATATTTCGCTCCTCCATATCACCGCTTAAGCTTCCTAAACTTCCGACCATCTTCTGTCCACCAAAACCTACATTAATACGCTGCTGTGAAGTTGCACCGCATCCTCAAGCTGCTCCAGCATCGTATTGAAGTGACCATTTGAAACGTTCATTCATCTTGAGCATTATGTCATTACGCCATTCAAATTCACATTATGAGTGGGGAAGACAAATTGCAAAAATTACCTTTCATTGCTGCACCTATCACGGCTCAATACAGCGACGAATTATTGTTGAAACATTACAACAATGCCATAGCATTTAAGAACCTTCATTTCAGCAACTTATTTGTTATAAGACCGAAGAAATATAGTGAGTACTATTGCATAAAATCCACAGAGATTAGTTGAGATGAGTGCTTATTTGCAAACGGTAAATTATTTACCAGTGGTGCCTCCTACTGCAATACAACAATAGCAGATAATTTCAGAGATCTAACCGGGTGGCTTGTCTCGGAACTTGTCTCCCCATTCGTGATGTTTTTCTCCGATGAAATTCATCCTTTAAATAATCACAACGGGGATCGACGATGACATATGCTCTAAGTGCATTTAGAGCATATATTCATTAATGCAAAAATTGCATATATATTCACTAGTTTTGCATTGGGAGGTAGAGGAATCCTATGTATCAAATGCAATATAGACATTTCAGTTGCAGTTCACTTACATGTGTCGACTAACCATTCAGTGATATAAGGCTAAGCATCGAACACAATTACTCATTTTTTATTTCAGTGGCGCGGTCCGCCAAGCCAAAAAATTCATTGCAATACTCTTGTTTAACAAGAGAGATATCCTTGTTTGCAACATCGCAAAAGTAAACAAAAAATATAAATGTAGATCAATATACTAGAGTTCCACATTACTATGATAGGATGTACTAAAGTGCACTAGGACTATTGTATAATGAGGATCATTGTCACATTTGAAGGAGGAAAAACACTGCAATACAGCAACAGAGAGTCTATTATGAGAATCATTACAACGGTTACCTAAAAGAGTTGGTTGAAATCGGTAAACAACATAAATGAGTGATTGCAAAGAAGTTCCGATTGCATAATGAGGGGAAGTTTCATAGGTGAAGCCTAAAAATTATAGTAATGAATGGTGACAACGAATAAGTGGAAGTTATCACTCCCCTAAGATCCGGAAAATTTTCCGCAAATGTAGCAGATTATTCAGCTATAAGAAGGAGAAAGTACACACAGCATGTCGATGTATATGATTCCACAACCATACTGTCACTATGTTAACAAGACATTCCAGCATCCCAATAACAACTCTATTGTAATTTCCAATGTTCTATAATTTGGGACGACGATAACGTATTGAAACTTTTAGAGAATACAATGTTAAACTTATCCATAGAGGGTTATCTCTCAAAGTATAATGGCTAAAGCGAAAAGCTGCCTGCTGACTAGTCAATAGACATATACAAATTCAAAAATATAATATAGTCGCAAACGTCGGCCACAGTTAGATATCGCTACTGGCGAAATAACGTTCCAAACAGAATGGATCGGCGATGTTGACGAGGAGAATGCGATTGGCGTTTTGAAAGGGTATGTATTTTGCCTTCAGCATTAGATATCTAAATATTATAAATTTGCTATAGCATTCGAACGTATTTCAATTATATAAAAAAGAGAATAAAGTTTTGTTCTGAGGATTAATTGTCTAGAAATGAATGAGAGAATGATATCAGAGTGCAAATAGGCGTTTACTGATTTTAAAATACACCTCCGAATACATTTTCAAGTGGAAATCAAAATTCCGTCTTTGAAAGGCAGATATTTATGCCGCTTACATAGGATTCTACAAAAAATAAAGATGTAACAGTGTGAAATAAAGCTATAATTTAGCAAAAATGACGCTGATGTTTGCAAACGAACATAGCACAGCAGGGAGGCTTGACTTATTTTGTGAATCTAACCCGCACTTATAGAATTATTCAGTTCAATGAGTAAATACTGAGTTCACTTTCATTTTTCAAGAATTTCATATGAATAAGATAACAGTTTGAAGAACGGCATTTCCACACCACTTCTCGGTTGAATTGATATACCCTGATTGGCTATCGAATAGGTTTACAAATAGCAGGAATAAATGAGTGCTTTCGAAGACAACAATATCTTTGGAATTTTTTCCCTTCGCAAATTTTTTAAAATTGTGCGTCAGTTTTAAGAGCTAAAATTCCACCTTCGAAAACATAATATATAGATTATAGCCAGGTATTTAATCAAAATATGATCTGTAAAACTGCAGAAGGAGAGGTAACCTTTCATCATGGATTGTGTTGATAACGAAACGTCTGAAAGTCTCTTTCTGCTCGAAATTTGGCCAATGAATTTCCATATTCCACTGACACACAGTTATATTGTTATCATCAAGCAAATTCCCCCGCTCGAGAAGAGGTAAAATATCAAACTTAAATACACTTATTAAGTAGCCAACATAAGTTCTCACAAGTTCCACAGATACGAAAGGTAAAATGTACGATGGTGCCAATGTCCGATCATTTCTTGCATATCGGAATAGCGAATAATCGCTGACTGCATCTTCTTTAATGTGATTTCCCACGTTGTATCTTTCATTGCACTCTAATAAGCTCATCTCATACTTAGTTTATTTCATAGCATGAATGGTACACCAACCAACAAATGAGATGGATAAAGGAAATAGAATTGAGTATGCGAGAAATTCAACAATTAATTATAATCGCTTTGGGTGCGTCATATTGTTCAAAGCCGAGCGCTCATTACATCGACTGAAAGTAGTAAACATGCGAAATGAGTGAAACAATATCGAAACAGGGTTTGCTCCTATTCCTTTTGCACCCTCGAAGAAGTAGATTCTTTCCACAAGATAGCTTTCATTTAAATCGGCGCTAAAATCTATCTATCGTTGTTTGCAACACAGCTGATCCCCACTACGGCAACAGTCGCCGCAGCAGCCAAGAAACGAGCTATTCAAAAAAGAGGTTGTATAGTGTTGAGGAATAGCAAGCAAATGTTTCCTTTATATAACGTATTACTATACAGTTTTTAACAACATATTTTTGTATTTTAAAAAAATTAGCTTAAACACGACCCACATCATGCACAGGCATTACCTAACGTTATCGAATGCATGCCTTCGTCCCGACTTTTCAATATTCACAATTGCTTCACGTCAGTAAATAAATAAACGATCACCTCTCCGCCTTCGATATCCATAATAAAAGCATCGATAGGCGATTGTATCCCAGCATAATGCCTCAAAAATCGTACGATATCAACGTGTTGTACGAACTTATCTCTGTACATACCTCCACGTTGATCTGAATAATTTATATCCAAACTTGAAAAAAAAACAAGTAAAGTACTACATATACCAAATTTTTGCTCGCACTATTCTCTAATTTTAATAAACGGGATGAAATCGATGCGAACGCTAATGGAGAAAGGATCGATGCTAATAAATGAGAAGTTATGAAATATAACATTTACAGAGTGCAACAGAAATCTTGCATTCGATGATGTGTTCGCATTGCAGTTATTAGTATATTTCATAGCCCATTTGATAGGCTATAATGCCTTTAAATATCCAAAATAAAAAATAAAGGAGCACACAGTTATTTCTGAATATTATGAAATAAATCATACAGCCAAATAAGCTTATGCAAGAAGTTGATCAATGATCACTTAAAGGGGAAGGTCGAATTTCATTCCACAGCTTGGAATATGCCCATGTTCCTCCCTTCTTTCGAAGGTGTACAAAGCAGAAACGAAATTTGATCAATAATAGAACCATCCTCTCCATAAGCCTTTTTTCGGCTATACACGTATCGATCGATCCTAGGAAGTTGCAAATTCTTATACTTTTCCATAAAAACTGGCATTCATATCACCTCATGTTGCACTTACGTTCCAAAACAAATGCAGTGTCGTTGCGAGAAGTGCCGCCAATCGCAAACGGAAAGAATCGACCGCCGAACGATTCGAAGAGCTCCTTGTTGATTTTTGCGACTGGATCTGCCCCGTAAAAAGTGCATATTTGCGGAAGCAAACTTTGAAGCTTCTTCTCTACGTCGATGTCGCGTCCGATACCTAGTGATACGATGTTACATGAATCACCTCCCTGAAATATCTACCTTCTTCCTTCAGCTTACTTGTAAATCACGGATCATATCTCCTATGCAAATCTCCAGTATTTCTGGTGCCTCTAGCCGCTTACAAAATTCTAAATGCGTATTGAATAAAACAAAAGATGGAAGATAGTTTTCACTTTTCACCAGATATTGATGCTTTTTATAATTAACTGCTTATCGATATTCACCTTTACAGTTTGAGTCGGTAGTCGAGCGTATTTGGTATCGTCATAATTTGTTAATGCAATCAGCGAGAACCGATTGAAGTCGATGAACATATTCTCGCATGAAGTGACCGCTTGGCTGAATAGCAACCAATACTAAAATACGTTACCATTTCGCATCATTCAAAATGTGCACAGGGTTTCGTACTCATCGATCAAAAAACATCTGTGTCAAAGAGGTTGCATCATCGAAAGAAAAGGACACCTTCAAAAAAAAATGGTACAATTAGGAGCTAATTTTGATGGCGTTCTGTGGATTTAAGTGACGGTTATGTGTAACGGTCGATTACGCTATCAGCATCGTTTTTCTCAGCAAAAAAAAACGTTGTCACTGTCGAGCATCGCATAGCACAGAACAAGACAATGCGTTATCATAGCACGGTTTTTTATTGCAGATAATGCTTTGCCCATTTGCAGCACTCACATGCCATAACCGCTACAACGTTTGACATCTTCTTTGATTTGTGTATTTCGATAACCGATCTCGCTATTGAGTTCATCAACAACACACCAGGAGCTTAATATGATTTCACATATTGGATCAAACTATCTTGCTTCTCCTTTTACATATACCTACTCAATTATAGGGGAAATACACTACCTTTTCCGCAGGCATTTTCGCGAATCGATTATGAATGCATTTTTTGTAGAGAACTACGCTGTGAGCAGGCACCTGCAATGACTTATTTAATACAGACTATCGAATAAATGAAGCGAATTATTTAAAGAATGTGGTTAAGAATAAGGTGGAAATGAATTTGTCAAAAAAAGAAAGCGCTTAGTTTTGTTCTGTTACCAGATTTGCTTTTTACGCGACTCACACGGACTGGACTATTCAAAATTGCGAACCACGCCTGGTGCATTGGAAAAAATAACGCAGTGAAATCAGACCATCCGGGGAAAAAAGAACTGAATAACAGGCTCGCGCATACGCCGCTAGCAAAGGCACCAGGCGGAGTAGAACACAAAAGACATCCGACCTGAGCGCTCAGAAAGAGAGCAGGCAACGTACTACACAACAGACTAGCGTCTTCGGTGTTTGCAAAGACAAAAGGCGACATACTACAAAAACGCTTCATGTATAGCATACATGAAACAGTAGGAGGACTTCGTTCTCCTCTATACCAAACACAAGCAGAAATAAACACCACACATCGACGCCAGACGCGCACGCGCACACAAACACACAAACACAGACACACACACACACACGCACACACACACGCATACACACAAACACACACAGACACACAACAGACACGCACAGACACAAACACAAACATACACAGACACTTACACAGACACCCACATAGACACACACACAGGCACACACACAGACGCACAACGCACACACACAGACCGACACACAGACACACAGACACGCACAGACACACACAGACACACACACAAACACACACACAAACACACACAAACACGCACACACCCACACGCACACACCACACACGCATACGCACGTGCGCACACCACACATACAGACGAACGCACAGGCACACACACAGACACACACAGGCAGTCAGACACACACAGACATAACACACAGGCACGCACAGGCACACACAGACACACACGGGCATCCGCACAGGCACACACACACACACACAGACACGCACACAAGCACACACATACAAACACACAAACACACGCAAACACGCACAAACACACAGAAGCACACACATGCACATGCACGCACGCACACGCGCACACCCCACGCAGGCATACGCGCGCGCACACGCACCACACACACAAACACACACGCACACAAACACGCACACACAAACAACACACACAAACACACGCACAGACACACGCAGACATACACACAAACACATACAGACACACACTGACACACACAGACACACACAGACAGATACATAGACACACACACAGACGCACACACAGGCACACACACACACGCACACACACAGGCGCACACACAGAGTTGCGCACAGACACACACAGACGGGTACATAGACAGTCACACAGACGCATACAGACACAAACACAGACACAGACACGGACACACAGACACACACGTAGACACACACGGACACACACAGACACACGCACACGCATACGCACACGCACACCACACACAAACGCACACACGCGCACACACATACATTCACACAAACACACGCAAACACGCACAAACGGACACACGCACGCACACACAAGCACACACACATACAAACACAAATAAGACACACACAAACACACGCAAACGCACATGCACACAAACACACACTAACGCACAAGCATACGCACGCAGACACACAAACGGGCAGGCACGGACACCCCACACACACGCCACACCGAATCGAGAAAGGGAGGCATCATCCCCTTCTTTATATCACATAGAAACAGAAACACGCTCCACACAGTGACGCCCCAAAAGGTGTTTAACCTCCTCCTCTCGATCTGTTTTTTTTTTTTCTCATACTCCAGTTTGATACTATACGCTCTTGCCCAAATGCCTTCTTTGAGATTTCCTAAGTGCCGAACCCGTTGAGTATGAAGAATGGCATATATAGACACTTTCACCCATTTACCTTACACGCACCCCCTAAGTATAATTCTTCGGGGCTCAACTTATTCATCCTTCGATGAAGGAATCGGCGCCTTCATTTGGTTCGCTCGTCAAATTACTCTGCCGAAAGGCTAAAATAATAACTGATCTTCAGTAATATAGTGAAGCCGCTCAAATGCATAAAAATCGGCAGATATTATGAATATAATGATTATTTGTTGATCAAAGCGTTGTTCCAATAATTTCCCTTTTCGAGCAAAATCAGTAAGAGAATTTGAATTATCGCATATATTCAATTCTATCAATGAAATAAACAGTTTAAAAGATAAACGTTGGTGCAAAATAATATGATATCAACCTCAGAGGAAAAATGTGCTGCATTTCCATCGTGGAATGGTGGTTGCAAATATATAATGGTAATACAAAATAACAAGCATATGAAGAGAAACGCCAGTCGAAGGATTCCAAATCGCATCATTATTACAGTGCTGAAAAACCTGCTTAGACTATGAATATTTTCATCTATATTCCTTACTTGTAAATGGAAAAATCTCTCCAGTTTTCATTAGTCAATAAAGAATAGCTGAAAAGAGGTCAAGAAAAATAAAATACGCAACCACCTGCACTTTCATCAATGAGAATCGTTGTACGAAGACAATTCGATGTAATGTCGGTGAGATAAGAAAAGGAATGATGAAGAAAAAATAGTCCAAGGTAGCGGCGAAACTCGTTTGGCAAGAAATCGTTTAAGGAAGTGAATAAGGATAGATGGAAAAATGTAACCACCGATTTAAAACTTGCCAAGTGATATTCGAAGTGAACACGTCGTTTGCAGAGATATTTTTCATCTAGTTCCTGATTTTTTTGACTGATTGCTGAATAAAATTCTTCTATTTTCATAACCAGTTGGGGGAATGTGAGGTTGCTATTTTTTTCAACTTTTTTTGTGCTTCCGGACGACAAGGAAGTGTCCTTTATTGGCACTTCTCTAAAAAAGGTTCATACCTTGTGGAGGATTCAAGTATTCGAAAACGATTCCCACAATGTCAAACCATATGATGTTCTAATGTGATGGATCGAGGATTATTTGTTTTTTTTTTTTGTAAATGAATAATTAAAAGCGAATAGCAAAATTTTAGGATTTTGTAACTAATGAAGATAAAGCTGCAAATCCGGTAAGGTGCATATTAATGCTTCGCAAAGTAATAATCGACGATGAGACTGCTAATAAAGAAAACCAAAAAAGAATGTAAAATATGAAATATGTTGACGATAAAAGTCAAAAGTACTGACAACTTAAACTTTGGGGACTTCTGAAAGTCTGCCTATAATTTTGTTTTTCTTTTATAAGACTATAATATCTAATGAAGCCTATCTATAGATTTGTTTTACCTTCATAAGACCATAAATTTTCATTAAAGTCCAAACACATGCGTTTTTTTACAGAACCTTAAAGAAATTAAGGATACAAGCAAATATGCGGTTATTTTAACGCACGTCTTTGCATTTTTTTCTTCCTTTTTCCCCTTTTCTGCTGGAATTCTTGAGAATTTCAAGGGAACTCTAATTGCACATTTGTTTTTCCTCTATAAAAGCATAATTTTTAATGAAAGTCTTCATATACATTTGTTCTCCTTTATAAAACCTCAAAAAATTGAAGAAACTGGAATTCCTCCGCTTGCTGATCCGCTACGACGTCTCTGCAAACGCAGTTCGATGTATTAACACAGAAAATTTTCAATTAATTGGCACGTTTATTCTTATTCTTGTCTACATTTTAATTCTCGTGGTAGTTTCATTTAACTTTTGATCGACGGTGTATTCCAATGTTCATTCTTCTCTTTGTTTCATCATCATTCAACCGTTGGCATCGTTATTTCGAATACTGTGCATTTAGTTGCTTCCTTTATGGTATGCAGGTTTACTCTTTGCATTTACAAGCATTTATTTATTTAATTGTGTTAATGGGTCGACAACTTATGATAATCACCTTCGTTACATTTTGTCAAATGCTTTAATTTCCCAGACAATCCAATTCTTTAAGCCAAAGAACCTTACTCGGGATTTATAACGTTTATTTGGGTAACTTCCCTTCGGCCGACTAATCTGTCAACCAAACTTGTCAGAGGTAGCTTTTTGGCTACCCTAGTGCCAGAATACGGGTAGCCTTTTGATTACCCAATGTTGCACTATGCGTGATGTTGGCGTTAAGCGGCACTTGACTATAAATAACCGTATGGTCATCTACCACTGGACTATGGTGGACTTCTGAGCACCCAATTATTCACAACTATTCACTAGACCTTAATTTTAAGGGACATCAGTCATCTGGTCAGTAATAAGGACGTAAACTTGCACAAACTCCCTACCGATAATTAATGGTTGACTGTCAAAAGGCTCTTAACTGTAGTTTGAACAGTTGAAATAGCAACTGAACAGATTGAAGCAAAGGGCCGACGATCATGAAGCAAGAATTAGCGATAACAATAACCACACTGAAGCAAACGAACGCATCCTAAGAGAGCGTGATGTTCACTTCCATGGCATCCAGCAGGCAAGATATAAGGTCGTCATAACCAAACAGGATGGATCCATCGGATTCAGAGTTGTAATGCCGAAACAACTCTTCAATCGATTGTGTGTTGATGGAATGGGACTTGTTAAGGGTAAGATAAAATCAATGAACCTATCGAAGTGTCAATAGGTCATTAAAGCAGCCCAATCACACGTATCTGTGCAATTTGCTTCTTTTGAAGATCTGAAAACCTTTAATAAAGCAAAATACAGAATCGATAAATTTTACGCGGCACATGACAAGCGTATACAAATCAGAACCGACCGTAGAAAATACAGTCTATTGTTTATAACAAAGCAAATGTAACTGTACAAGAACTTCTTTCACGCAACATAGCTGCAATGGCTCTTGAGGACAGAATATGTATAGGTGTACATCAAAGCATGAGGCATGCTTCGCTATATGCGTGTGTTTCTTGTGAAGACCTTTTATTTATTATGTCCGTTCTTTTATTCTGCTAATGTCTCATACTTTTTAATGTGTTTTAAATGCATTTTAAATATATATTTCATTCCATAATAGTATTCACTGCCACATCAACTTATACCACGGGTAGGCGGATAATGGTCATATTCCATAATGGCATAAGCTTTACATAGCCAGGGTGCTGCCAGTAATTCATTATAATTCTCAATAACAACGTCCACCCTTGACAGTATTCATATATAGCTTTATGGATGCGTCACACAACGTTCTGCATTCACTGTTACAAAAAGGATTATGGTATGACTTTATCTAAATAACCTATAATAGTAGCACTAGCATAAATATGAGCTATTGCAGCCCACAACTCGGGCAACCGTTCTGTTCTGTCATATCGACGCAGGCGGGGTAGTGTGTGGCCACCACTTAAATGGCATATACATGGACCCAAACAAGTATGACTATCTTCTCCTAAAGTATTTTGACCCGTAATAGGTTCGCCACGTTAACAGCGGTGGCCGGGGGCGGAATATCTCCTGCACCCCGAGGGCTCCTCAAGCAGTAGCGACCAATCCTCTATTCGTTCCATCATGTAATACAATACCAGTCTGGTATCTGGTAAAAAACATTAACACAACATATCAATTCTCAAGTGTCTGAAAAGAAAATGACATCAACGACACAATAGTCACTTCAGCATGTGGAAAAAGCTGCAAATGGTGCAGTATGGTTGAACACAGTGAATGGATGACATCAAGTATTGCCTGAAAAAAATTTTGTTGGAGGATTTATCACGTGTTACTACATTGTAACACCAACGGCGTATTTTATTCCCCAAGTTTCAACATATGTGATATACAGTATATTGGACAAATGTTTAGGAGGCTGCGAACATGCGTTCGCGAACATTCATATAAAAGAAGTAAATGGAACATATCTAATTATCTTTACGAGCATTTCCGACAAGGCGACCACGATATAAAGGACGTTAAAGTACATGTATTGGATAGGGTCAACGATAATAAATACCTAGCTGAATCAGAGCTGTTTTGGATCAAAGTGCTTTGGAGAATTTATCCAATCGGACTTAATGATAATATTGGAGGTGTCGGAAACATTTCGGAACTACTGTTTAAGGAGAATAGCCCAAAGGCCTCATATCTCGAAAGTTACGGATTAATTCCCAATCATAGCCACGGAAAAAGGAGAAGAAACAGCACAATTATTAATCATAATTTTATAAAGGCCATTAGCAGGAACGTGGTTCGCTTAAACAATGCCCAGAACGTCTGTAGTTTCCTTAGAGGATTACATCAACAAAGCAACCCTATACTTAAAATGTTATATGTTATTAAATAAGAGTAAAAGCATGAGATGTGAAATCAGTTTTCTGTGTAAAATGTACATGATCAATAGAAATATATTCAAAATATGAAGACAAATAAGAGATGCTATGAATTTCATAAGCAATCCTCTGGACTCAGATAACAAAATATTAATTATTACCGTATGTATGTGGGAACCACACGGCACCTTGTAAACCTCTAGAGAAAACCAACCAATCCTTACAATTCAAGAGGATTTTATCATTACAGTCTAACATATGCAGTATTTCATCAATTTAATCGAATTCGTTTTCATGTGCATGTATACTACTGTTAACATAGTTTCAGATAGCACGAAAGTATTGTTGAAGGTGCTGGAAAAAATAATTCACGGTTCATATTATTGAAATTCTCCATACAATACTCGCGGCGATATTTCACTCTTTCCTGTCACCGCTTAAACTTCATAAACTTCCGGCCATATTCTGTCCACAAAAACCTACATTAATTTCTCATGCTCAAGCTGCTCCAGCATCGTTGACAATTAATGTTGTCCTAGCATTTTCTCAAACATCACGTCCGCCATCAGCACCACCCAAAATCCATGTCATACATGCTGCTTCTCTTCCTCCACCGAGTGGATATGCTGCCCCAACACATCTGCAGCGTCATTATGCTATACCCTCATCCCCACCAAGTATTTACAGCACATGGCGATACTCTCCAGGGGATCCAAGAATGTTACCAGCTCCCAATTACAATATTGTTCCTCCTAATTGGCTCCCACTCCGTTCTGAATACAGGTTCACAGATAGAAGTCGATGGAATTCAAAAACGTGATCGAAATGAACTGACGACCATCTTAAGAAATCCTCGCAAATGTAAGCTTCGTTTAGACGATTTCTAGATAGGAACTGTAAACGATGAAGAGAATTAAATAGTCGTCAGAAGTGAGAATAGAATTCAACGATAAAATAATGAAATTGACGAATCGATGCAAGAATTCGTTCATTTATTTGTGCAATAAGCAGTGAACAAATACCATTATATGCGAGCTTGTCACTATGATAGTGAATAAAAGTTCATCACTCGCTCTCCTTATTTGTTGAAGTGACCATTTGAAACGTTCATTCGTCTTGAGATTATTTCATTGCGCCATTCAAATTCACATTATGAGTGGGGAAGACAAATTGCAAACATTACCTTTCATTGCTGCACCTATCACGGCTCAATACAGCGACGAATCAGTGCTAATTGACAAACCTAACAACAATGCAATAGCATCAAAAACTTTTATTTCAACAACTTTTTTATTATAAATCGAAGAGATAAAATAGGCACTATTGCATAAAATCCATAGTTGAGATGGGGCCTGTTTGCAAACGGTGACTTAATAACCAATGGTGCCTCTGACTACAATAACAGATTATTTCAGAGATCTAACCGCGTCGCTTAAAGCGATCGAGAAAGACGTTACCTATGTGTTCGACGTCCGTATACGACGACTGTATATTAGCTTGGATTGTGCAACCACTCGAATCGTGATACTGTTTATTACGCTCAAGCACATTCATTTGTTTTCAATATTTAAGCAAACTTCAATTTATGAATCGGTATCCTTTAACATCCAAGCGATTACTGGACCGCTGCATCATCAGTTCATCAGTTGATATGTGTGACGGATCAGTGATATCAAATGATGAAGAATTATATATGTGCATTAATTCCAAGCCTAAAAACACTTAACAGTGAAAGCGGGAGTTAGCGCTATGATCATATTCACATGA
>QEWY01000493.1:66583-97625 GCA_006503575.1 Baylisascaris schroederi
AATATAGACATTTCAGTTGTAATTCATTTGCATATGTCAATTAGCCATTCAATGATTTAAGGCTAAGCTTTGAACAGAAGTACTCAGCTTTTATTTAGTTTGATTATTTCAGTGGCGCGAACAATCAATCCAAAAAATTCATTACCATACTCTTCTTTAACGAGCCAAGTTCTCGATTTGCTTTTGTGAGCTCAATACAGCGACGAATCAGTGCTAATTGACAAACCTAACAACAATGCAATAGCATCAAAAACTTTTATTTCAACAACTTTTTTATTATAAATCGAAGAGATAAAATAGGCACAATTGCATAAAATCCATAGTTGAGATGGGGCCTGTTTGCAAACGGTGACTTAATAACCAATGGTGCCTCTGACTACAATAACAGATTATTTCAGAGATCTAACCGCGTCGCTTAAAGCGATCGAGAAAGACGTTACCTATGTGTTCGACGTCCGTATACGACGACTGTATATTAGCTTGGATTGTGCAACCACTCGAATCGTGATACTGTTTATTACGCTCAAGCACATTCATTTGTTTTCAATATTTAAGCAAACTTCAATTTATGAATCGGTATCCTTTAACATCCAAGCGATTACTGGACCGCTGCATCATCAGTTCATCAGTTGATATGTGTGACGGATCAGTGATATCAAATGATGAAGAATTATATATGTGCATTAATTCCAAGCCTAAAAACACTTAACAGTGAAAGCGGGAGTTAGCGCTATGATCATATTCACATGAACAGCCTTATTTTACACATTCCTTCAAGGCTTCATCCTCAACGTTTCTCATAATTATCTCTCCTTTACTGTTTTCGGCAAAAATTGAGCAAAAGAAATTGAAATTGTTTGTATTTTCAGTGTTCCGTAATGCCGTGAATTAATTTCAAGTTGTTCTATGAAGTGATATTTTCGTCTTGAACGAAAATCAATGGCACAAATTCTCGAAAGTTGTCTTACTCATTCGCGATGTTTTTTTCGATGAAATTCATCCTTTAAATTCTCATAATAGGGATCAGCTATGATATATGCCATAGTTGCATTGACGACAAAAAACAGCGTAAATTTATTAAAAGTTTGAATGGTGCCTCTATGTGCAATAATGATCATTTCATTTAAGACAACAATTTACCTGAACTTATTAAAGGTTTTAATTAGTTTCATATTGGCAAGGTTTCAATTTATTTTGTTTTGGCAATTACAGGAATTTTATGTACCAAATCCGACAGAGACATTTCAGTTGCAATTCGTTCACGTATGTCAACTAACCATTCAATGATATAAGGCTAAGCTTCGAACACAATTACTCATTTTTTATTTCAGTGGTTTGGTCCGCCAAGCCAAAAAATTCATTGCAAAACTCTTGTTTAACAAGCCGAATATCCTTGTTTGCAACATCGCAAGAATAAACAAAAAATATAGATGTAAATCAATATACTAGAGTTCCACATTACTATGATAGGATGTACTAAAGTGCACTAGGACTATTGTATGATGAGGATCACTGTCACATTTGAAAGAGGAAAAACACTGCAATACAGCAACAGAGAGCCTATTATGAGTATCATTACAACGGTTACCTAAACGAGTTGGTTGAAATCGGTAAATATCATAAATGAGTGATTGCTAAGAAGCTCTGATTGCAGTTGCTTAACAATTTTGATGATAAGAAATACATGAAAGCTATCATTTTCATAAAATTCGGAAGGTTTTTCGCAAATCTAATAGATTACTCAGCCATAAGAAGGAGAAAGGGTACACAGTATGTTGGTGTATATCATTCCACAACCATACTGTCACTCTATCAAAAGACATTCCACCATGCCAATAATTACTGTTTTGTAACCTCCAATATCCTATAATTTGAGGACGACGACAATGCATTGAAAGTTTTACCAAATGCAATGTTAAACTTATCCGTAGAGGGTTATCTCTCAAAGTATAATAGCTAAGGCGAAAAGGCGCCTGCTGACTAGTCAATAGGCATATACAAGTTCGAAGACATAATATAGTCGCAAAGGCCGACCACAATTAGATATCGCTATTGGTGAAATAACGTTCCAAACAAAATGGATCGGCGATGTTGATAAGGAAGAGGCGATTCGTGTTTAAAAGGGATATATATTTTGCCTTCAGCATTAGATATCTAAATATTATAAATTTGCTATGGCATTCGAACGTATTTCAATTATATAAAAAAAGAATGATGTTTTGTTCATAGGATTGATTATCTAGAAATGAATGAGAAGACATATCAGAATACAACTAGACATCTACTGGTTTTGAAATATAGCTCCGAATACACCTGATTTTCAAGTGGAAATCAAAAATATGTCTCTAAAGGGGCGAACGTTTATGCCGGTTACATATGATTCTACCGGTTGCAATAATATGTAATAAAGCTATAATGTAAGAATGACGCTGATGTTTACAAACGAACAGAGTACACCAGAGAAGCTTAACTTATTTTGTGAATCTAACCTGCACTTATAGAATTACTTTATTTAGTAAGTAAATACTGAGTCCACTTTCATTTGTTGAGAATTTGATGTAAACAAGATGACAATGCGAACAACAGTATTTCCACACCACTTCTCGGTTGAATTGATATACCCTGTTTGGTTATCGAATAGGTTTACAAATAGTAGGAATAAATGAGTGCTTTCGAAGTCAGTAATGTCCAGTTGTTTTTTTTTCGATCAGCATATTTGATAGCTCAAGATGGATGTATTCAATGTAAAATGGACGACTCAAAAATTTCTTTTTTTTTGCTCTCATTAACACATTTGATGATACACAACGCACTGTTTTAGCCCAATTTTTGCCCACTGAGAGGGTTAACTTCATTAGTGCTGATCACTGCATTCATAATCGCACAACTTCAACAATACAATAACAAATAATTTGTTAAGCAAAAACTTTGTAAAATTCTTGATAAACATTACGAAATATATTGTATGCAATATTCTGATTAATTTCGTTCGAAAGAAATTGAATAAAACTTGTGCATTAATCGCAAATTCAGCACTCAGCAACCATAAAATAAATACAGCAAATTCATAAATATAGCATTCTTTAGCAGTGAACTGAACTACTAAACAAACATTTCGAAGAAACCATGTTTCCTCATAATATAATTAAATGCAAATTACTGAATTTCTGCAATTATAAAAAGTCTTCTCTTTGAAATCCTATCGAAGATTTGTTAGGCACTTAGAATTTTCAATTGTATATTGAATCATGAGCGATTAGAAGGTAGAGGAAAAATGCAATTAGAAGCGAATTTCCAACTTTTTTCTCGCAATTTTTTTTTTCAAATTGGTCGTCAGCTTCAAACGCTAAAATTTCACCTACAATATACAATACATAGATTACAGATAAGCATTTATGTATCAAACTATGATGTGTAAGACTGTAAAAAAAGAGATAACCTTTCATCATGGATTGTGTTGATAACGAAACGTCTGAAAGTCTCTTTCTGCTCGGAATTTGGCCAATGAATTTCCATATTCCACTGACACACAGTTATATTGTTTTCATCAAGCAAATTCCCCCGCTCGAGAAGAGGTAAAATATCAAACTAAAATACATTTATTAAGTAGCCAACATATGTTCTCACAAGTTCCACAGTTAGGAAAGGTAAAATGTACGATGGTGCCAATGTCCGATCATTTCTTGCATATCGAAATAGCGAACGATCACCGAATCCATCCTCCTTTATGTGCTTTTCCACTTCGTATTTTTCATTGCACTCCAATAAGCTCTTAACATAGTTATTTTACGCTATATCGTAAGTGGCCCACCAACCAACAATAGGAGGGATAAAGGAAATGGAATCGAGTATGGAAGAAATTCAACAATTAATTGTAATCGGTTTAGGTGCGTCATTTTGCTCTAATCCCAACCCTCATTACGTGGCTGCTGCGCGCGAATGAATAAATAAGCTACGAGTTGATTAAAGCTGCAGAATTAGTTTTGCAGAGGAGAGTGAGTGGTGATGAAATCAAGGCAAACAAACTTGAGGCTATTGACTGGTCACTCAGATACATTATGCACAAAAAAGGGAGTGCATGGTACAGTGTGGCACAAAGAGGGCCTGTCAGTGCTTTGTCTTCAAAAAGCGCACAAATACACAAGGTTGGTATAAACACAACATAAAGGTTATGCACATCAAATTAGCGCATAAATAACTTTTCGATTCAGGAAACCGCCCAAAGAAGGGGCGGTCCGTAAGTGTCAGAAGGTGTCAACAAAAAGGCTATATAACGAACCCCAAAATTTTGGCAAGCGTTGAACAGTGGTCTGGATTGCTGCTGCGACTTTAACGTTCTGCTTATATGTGTGTGTGTTCCCTTTCGTATAGTGGTATATTTGTGCCCAGCGCCGTGTTATGCGCATTTCTAATAATTATGCGTGCTTATAGTTCATTATGACATCGCTGTTTCCGATAATTATGCAAGAGTTTTCTGCATCACGCTTTAGCCTATCATCACATTATGTGCGTCTCTGATAAGTAAATGTTTCTTCACCGCGTTTTATTATCTAATTATGATAATAAAGGTTTAGTTACCCAATTTTGAGGTGTGATTCACAAAGCAGTGGAAAGTTCATTGAACAGCAGAATCTGACATTAGTACTGTAAGACGAACCACCTCAACATCAAGTATATATTCTTGGGTAGCTGGCAGAAACAAAAAAGTGATCGTTGACAAGCGAAAGACGTTAATATTTGCAGTAGCGCCACAACTAGGCCGTCGCACTCGGGAGCTCTGTGATCGGGATCGTCGACTCCAGCGGTGATCATGGTTGGATCGACGCCAGTGGGCAAAGGGACACGTCGAGGTGGATCAGGAACGCCACAACTCAGAACTGACAGCGGAAAACGAACAGCAGCTCAGTCGACAACAAACAACAGGGACCTAGGCCAAATTTTAACAGTAATTTTTCTTGCATTATTCATTTCTATTGTTTGTTCACGAATCTTTGGGGACAAACTATCATATATTCTAATTGTTGACCATCTTCACTTTACACATACACCAACAAAGGAGGGTGGTCAACACACATTACATCGACTGAAAATAGTAAACATGCGAAACGAATGAAACATTAACGAAACGGGGTTTACTCCTATTCCTTTTGCGCCCTCGAAAACGTAAATCCTTTCCGAAGGATAGCTTTCATTTCAATCGGCGCTAAAATCTAGTTGTTTTCAACACAGCTGATCTCCACTATGGCAATAGTCGCTAAGGCAGCCAAGAAACAAGCTATTCAAAAAAGAGGTTATACAGTGTTGAGGATTAGCAAGGATACGTTCACTTTATATAGTCTATCAGTATGTCTTCTGTGCTTTAGCTAATATCACTATATAGTTTTTAACAACATATTTTTGTATTTCAAAAAATTAGCTTAAACACAACCCACATCATACACAGGCATTACCTAAACGTCATCAAAAGTATACCTTCCTCGCAGCTCATGCCTCAACAATCTTGCAATATCAATGTGTTGTACAAATTCTTCTTTATAGAAATCACCATTCTGATCTGAATAATCAATATGTAAAATTAAAAAAAAAAAACAAGTGAAGTGCTTCTTGTTAATAAATGTTTGCTTGCGCTATTCTCTAATTTTAATAAACGACATTAAAACGAGGCGAAGGCTAATGGAGAGAGGGGCGATGCTAATAAGCGAGCGATTACGAAGTATCACATTTATAGAGTGCAACTAAAATATTGCATTGGATAATATGTTCGCATTGCAGTCACAAGTAAATTTAATAGCCAAGTTGATAGTCTGGAATGCCTTCAAATATCCACAATAGTAAACAAATAGAGGAGCACGCAGTTATTTCTAAAGACTGAGAAATAAATGATGGAGCAGACAAGCTTAGGCAAGAAGTTGATCTATGATCACTTAAAGGGAAAAGTCGAATTTCATTCGACCGCTCGGATTATGCGGTTAATTCTCCCTTATTTTGAAGTTATGCGAAGCAGAAATCAAACTTGATCATTAATAGGGCCATCCTCTCCATAAGCCTTGCTTCGGCTATACCTGTATCCACCGGCATTGGCAACTTGCCAAATTCATACACCTGGCTGTAAAAACGGGCATTGAAATCAACTCATATGTACTTACATTCCAAAACAAGTGCAGTGTCATTGCGAGAAACAGCGCCAACTGCAAACGGGAAGAATCGGCCGCCGAATGATTCGAAAAGCTGCTTGTTGATTTTTACGGCTGGATCTGCCCCATAAAAAGTGCATATTTGCGGAAGTAAACTTTGGAGCTTCTTCTCTGCGTCGATGTCATGTCCGACACCCAGTGTCACGATGTTACATGAATCACCTGCCTAAAATAGCTCGTCTTATTCTTGAAGCTTTCATCTTGCTTGTTAATCGCGAAGTATATTTTCTATGCAAATTCCAGTATTACTGGTGCTGTCGCGGCTGCGCGTGAATAAGTGAATAAATTTGAGAGTTAAATAAAGCTGAGCAGCAAAATTATTTATTGCAGAAGTGAGTGTGTGATGGTGAAATCAAGGCAAATGGAGCTGGCAATGTTGACTGGCGACTCAAAGTTGGTATGCACATCGAATTGGGGATATAAACGTCGTAGAAGTTTTTATGCACATCGAATGAGGGCAAATGAACAAAGGAGTTGAGCTTGTTGACGGGTCACTCAGATGTATGTTTTTGCACAAAAAGCGGAATGCCGTTCGGACGGCATAAGGGGGCATACGGGCCGTTTGTCTTCAACAAGCGCATAGAGACGCCAACTTAGCATAAACACATCATACAAGTTAATATGCTCACTAATTAGAGCAAATGAACATCCTAAAACTTGTTATGCATTAGCGCATAAACAACCTTTTGGGTCAGGCCACCGTAAAAACAAAGGGTGGGCCATAAGTGTCAGAAGGTATCAACGAGAACGCTACATAAGTGAACCCCAAAGTTTCGGTAACTGTTGTATCGTGTGCGTCGTGAATCGGGGTTGCACCTTCAATGTTTTTTGGTTGTATCTGCGTGTTACCTGTCATTTTGTATTTGTATGCTTGCCCGGTGTTGTGATATATGCGCGCGTAATAAACATACGTGTTTTAAGTCAGTTTGTAATATGATGTGCATCTGTGATAATTGTTTCTTCGCAGCGTTTTAAATTTTTGAACATGTGAATAAAGGTTTAATTGCCCAAGTTTGATGTGTGGTTCACGCAGCAGTGATGGGGTGCACAAGTCGGTTGTACCAGCAGAATCTGGCATTGATATTATAACACATGCCTCCTCAACGTGAATTTGAATATTCCTGGGTAACGGACAGAGGCAAAAGGGTGATCATCGGCGAGCGAGACTGCGTCTATAATTTAGAGTAGCGCGACAACTAGCTTTGTCGCAGACGGGAGCTCTGTGATCGGGATCGTCAACTCCAGCGGTGATCATGGTTGAATCGACGCCAGTGGGCAAAGGGACACGTCGAGGTGGATCAGGAACGCCACACGTCAACTCGGAAGCTGACTAAAGCAGACACCGGAAAACGAGCCGCAGTTCAGTGATAACGAACAACAACGGAACCTAGACTCAATTTTTTATAGTAATTTTCTCGCTTTTGTTTATTTATATTGTTTGTTCACGAATCTTTAGGGACAAACTATATCATATATTCTTATTGTTGACTACCTCCAAAACTAATAAACCCAACCTGACAACGGGGAAAGGGCGGGTGGTTAATCCAGGTGCCTCTAACCGTTTACAAAGTATTTATTATCTATGAAGTAAAACAAAAGATAGAAGATAGTTTTCGCTAGTCACCTCATATCGATGCTCTTTACTATGAACTGTTTATCGATGTTCACCTTTATAGTACGAGTCGGTAATCGAGCGTATTTGAGTTCATCAAAATTTGGAAACGGAATCAGCGAGAATCGATTGAAGTCGATGAACATATTCTCACATGAAGTGACCGTTTGGCTGAATAGCAACCAATACTAAAATACGTTACCATTTCGCATCATTCAATATGTGCACCGACTGTGGTACTCATCAATGAAAAAGTAACTGTGTCAAAGAAGTGGCATCATTGAAAGGAAAGAACACGTTCAAAAAGAAATGGTACAATTACGAGCCAATTTTGTCGGCGTTGCGTGGATTTATGTGACGATCGTGCGTAACCGTCGTTTATGCTCTTAGCATCGTCTTTTCTCAGCAAAAGAATTCAATTGAAATTCAGCGATATTATTTATTGAGAACGTCCATTATAGTGGTAAATAACGCATATGAGTGCAATAGCCACATTTTAATCCACATTTCAGCAATATGCAAAAGGAAATGAATGTTAAAGACAAAAAATTCATGGAAACAACGAAACTTGTTTCTCAGCAAATCGTGTGATATAAGTTAATAAAAATACATTGAAGGGGGAATTCACTTACCACGAATAAATAACCTCTTTAATATTATTCATAAATACCACGTTTGCAAAAACATTTTTCATCTATTTCCTGGAATTTTTACCAGTTGCTGAATAAAATTTTCCAATTTTAAAGTTTCTTTCATGCTTTCAAACCAAACATTCTGTTGGAATTTCGCTTTTCTAAAAAAGTTCATACTTAGTGGGATTCAAATACTCCAAAAAAATCCCTCCAACGATGAACTATGCCATATTTTCATGTAAAGAATCCAAGATTAATGGTCTTTTTGGTGATTTAATACGAATAGAAAGATTGTACCATTTTGTTACTGATTGAAGATAAAGCTGCAAATGCGTAAAGGTGTTTTTTAATAAGATAAAGCTGCAAATGCGTAAAGGTGTTTTTTAATATCTGTAAAGCAGTAGCCGACGGTGAAATCAATGTTACGCAATACCATCAGCGCTGAAATAGGCAAAAAATTTTTGCAATGAAATAATATAATATAAGTTATAAATTTCAGTGACAAATGTCGAAAGCACTGATGATCACAAAATGCATAATTAAGCAGATTGAGATCTCTGGAGCTCAAAATTATGATAGCCAAACTTAATAATGAAATGGAGAACGATGTCTGTAAAGCACACCTGCCGTAATGCTCACGGTTGTTAACTAGAATATGAGATTGCTTTGAATATATAGAGTATACAATGGTAAATATGTAAAAATGTAGCGTTAGTTTAATGCTAATCTGTTTAGCTTTCAAACCTTAAAGGATGATTGCTTTTTATAAGACAGCTATAAAATTTTTAAAATTTGAATGAAAAACGGCTCTCGATTAGCCAAAAAAAAAGAAATAATTTTTCTCTAGATAGGATTTACGTTTTGTTTATGCAAATGTGATTGCTTAGTAATGTTTTCATATAAAATCCATTTCATATGCATATGTTTCTCAATTTAATCAAGGGTTTTCTCAGGTAGTTTAAATGCGCTCTCAGAATCGAAATATCGAAGAAATGTTGTCATCCAGAATCTTCAACTCATCCAAATATTTGAATCTGCCGGAAGAGATTTAAAACGTTAAGACAAAAGAGGAGTGCATCATATCGAAGTTATCAGTAGCGCATCATCAAATTACGCTGCAACAGATTTTCGTTTCTGCTTGCTAATGAGAGGAATCGATAGAGCAGAACGTTTTTTTAAGTTCTGTTTTTTCAAAAAAATATTTTGGAAATTCGATAGCTGACCGACTTTAGAGTGACAATCACCTTCATTGGAAATTTGCCGAAAGATTCTAGTCAAATACTACGATTGAATGAAGTAAGAAGTGCATTATTGAATGAGATAATGTGGCAAGTGGTGAGCATTTCGTCGTGTAGATCGCATCTTCCTCTAGATGGCCGATTCCGATTACACCTTAGTGCGGTGCTGGCAACTGTGATGATGGGCATTACCCCACAAAGCAAATCAACGTCTTTCCACGTGGAAACTTCGCTCTCAAATAAAGGCTGAAAAACGCGCCACACAAGTCGACACAATATGCGCTTTTTCCTGCAAGCATGCTCAAAGCGAGCGCGTTTCGTGACTCTTTAAAAGCCATAAAACATAGCTACTCCTCTTCGGATGGTTCCAGTCCATTCGAAAAATTCGCTCTTATGCGTCTTTGTTCAATTTTCACTCGTAGATTGCATTACGCCGATGGCATATCTATGTTTCGTATGTGCATATGCGTCTGTCTGTTTCTCTGTCTGTTTATCTGGCAGTTCTAACTCGGGAGCAAATGAAAGTAGAGTTGAGCATTTAGTATGCATAGTCTACATCATAAGATGGCCTTCTACACCATATTTCACGTTAAGTGTCAGCACTGAAAGAGTTTGAAAATAATTCGAGATGGAAAAAATCGGCTTCCATTTGAAATCGGTTGATTTTTTATTTTAAAGTACCCAGGATACAACAAAAGCAAATCTCTTGTGGAAGGTTCGTGCCAGCCGGTGAGTTACTTATAACCTGAAACGATTATTTTATGCATTTACTAATTGTAGAAAACAGTTCATTGAGGTGGGCAATTCGAAGTCGCATTTCATGGCAGCTCACCAAGTACGCTTCGTCACTTATCTTTAACACATGTCGATACAGTGGCATGACGGATTTTCTAATTCATTATGTTCTACTCTCAGTATTTTGAGCTGGAGGTGTGCACATATATTTACGCCTCAATAAATACGTTTTTATAAAGTGAGCTTAATATATAGAAACAGATGAAATTTATATATACTTTAGATCGGAGTCACAAAATTTACTTCACTTTGTTGCACTCTATGCCGTAAAAACTAATAAATCTTGATTAGTAGACAATAACTGCCTTCGTATACGAGCTATTCTAGATTTACTGTGCTGGTTGCCGCTCAGTGATACGCTTTTGTTACTTTTTTTCGTGGAGTGTCAGATGATCACTGCAGTTAGGAAAGTATCGTTTTTGAGAATCTTCTTTTATCGCTAGGACGTTTCATTTACATTGTCCATGCATAGATAATGCGACCTTATTTCGTTGTTTAATGCTGAAATCATCATATCGCCGCTCTATCCATTCTTCCTGACTCTATAAGCAAATCGATATTCCACGCTACTCACTTTTCGCCTATGAACAAACTGTCATGACGCAGCCGCTTGTTAGGCAACTTTCCATGACGCAGCCGAAGCAGTATAGGACATTTGCAGTTCAGCTGATGTCTTCTCATGATTTTGGATGATGCATTATTGGTCAAACGGCCCTTTCGTCATCGTTTAATATTTTCGGGATGGTCGAAAGGCAGAATAAAAAGCATCCCTATGTCACTGTGTAAAGACGACTATCCGCCCAGCAATGACACTCACGCAACCACTTAACTGTGTTTCTATTATAAAATTATAAGAGGTTAATGAAAACTCTCTAAGCCTTGCAAAACACGGAACATTTGAAGCGCAGTTACAAAGCCATTTAAGGTAAATTTTCAATTGATTTATTTTTTTTCATTTTTAAAGAAGAAGACATCGTAGTGTGAATTTTTTCATCTTTTTTTTGCGATGAAATTTTTGAGAGTGAATTATTGAATCATTCAACAAATAAAGAGGGGTCGATAGTTTTAAAGCAGTACTGAAAGATTGTTGTGAAAATACATTATATTAAACGACAAAAAATAAATAAATAAATGCTGCATTAATTTACAGTCAACAAACGTTTTTTTATTATGTAGGATTTTATTTGTTTTACTAATATTCGAGTTATTCATATTTGTATTGATTAGTCGCATTCTCCACACAGAGAGTGTTTTCATTGATCTTTCACAACAATTTATATTTCAAAACACTAACGTTTCAAATCGTTTTGAATTGTCTTCATGATCGTATTGCACAAACGTGTTGCACAAAACACAACAATGTGACAATATAACGATTCAAAGGTGGACATAGTTTACTAATTTGGTTAAATCGCTCACATATAACGCACGCATTCATTCATCACTATTAAATAAAATTTTTGTAAACCTGCCGTTCTATCAAAGGTATGTCTCTCTACGATCATCTTCACCTGTAAAGTGATAAGGAAGAGTTTATCCTAGCACAAAGATATCAATTAAGAGGGATGCAGTACAACAATTTGAGTAGCATTATCAGCTATAAGTACTTTATAATAGCTTTCTATTCATGAATATTGTCAGTTATCCTTCGAAAACACGAAAGCTTTTTAAAATTGAATGAAAAGTTTTTAAAGAAACTGTGAGCATTCATTTGAAGTGATTTGTTATCAGTTCATTTCATCTATCAACAACCTAATAAACGCATTTTTTGCGGTGTAAAAGTTGTCGTGATTGAAAAAAATAATGATAATATTTTAGAAAATTGATAGCGAATCAAAAAAATTTGTTGTTAATCCGAATGCTTTAAGTTGACGAATGTTTATTCTTTTTTATGCACCTTGCATATTTGTTTTGCAAAAACTTCTAATGGCGACATTATGACTCTATGTTTTCTCTGCAAAAACCTCTTCCAAGATAACCAAATCTCTTTTTACTTTATTACTTCAAAATGTAGAATTTCCCAAATAGAGACCTTTTTTACATTTTAATTTTTTTTTCAAGTTCAGGTCATGCAAATTTTTGTATCAAAGATATTAAAACCTTCAACCACAATTCCATTCGTACTTTCAAATTCCGGCTAATGATAGAACCTAATAGACGATGACCTTTATTTGGCAGCTTTGTCAATATAAGAAAAAAGGCGAGATTTGAGCAGTTCGAGATAATGTGAATAGTCTGCACGAAAGTACTCCATCGAGTATGTCTAATATGTACCTACTACATACGAAGGGCATTCGTAGTTCAATTCATCAAAAGAATCCTAGAAGTGAAATGTACAATGCATGACGTCATCATGACGTCATCGCTAATTGCACCTTGTTCAGGTGTGTTTCCATTATGCAATAAATATTCGGCAATATTTGCGCTCGTTTTTTTTTGACCAGATTGCGTTCCATTCATAATCAATATTTAATTGAGGTTTATATTATAATTGTATTTCATATCAATTCGTTAATCTGCCATCTTTAATTTATAAACAGTACATAGAAATGAACACTGAATTCCGTTGTTGGTTACACCTTCACAACAATGTTAATTTTTATCGCAGTCGAAACGCCCATCAAATTAATCGCAGGAAAGCGCTTTCGCAATAGTTCAATCGGTTATAGCGAAGAGCAGAAAAATTGAGCATGGCAGGTTTGGTTCACATATGAGGGATAAGGTTTTCATTGTTAATCAAACAATGATTATCACTTCCCTATTGGTCTCCTAATCTATGCAGAAAACTTGGAGCTTAAACAGTTAGGGATATAATTTCTTTGTTGCGCTTCCATAGAGTGGATTATGTGTAAATAAATCTTGTGTTCTTAACGATATCTGATATCATACTTATTAGGAGGCTATTCTTGATATATTTAATCAATAATTGAACTATAACGGCATTGAATCGGTAAGTTGATACAGCAATCATTAGGTCTGAATGTGAATTTAAGATCTCTGGAAAAAAAGATAATATGTCTGATGCGTGATAAATATATCTGGTCAGACATGTCTGATGTCTGATAAACATAAGGAGAATGAACTTTGCTGATTTTAGGTGATTGCCGGACTTTTCTTTTAATTCTCGTTATCGCTCATAACTATTTCAGCTATTACCGATGTATAACAATTGACTCGAGAAAAAAATCTTCGTCACTAATTCTGCTACCATTTATATTGGATAAAGCCGAAAATAGCCGCATAAGGTCTCACTTCGCTAATATATCATCCTATCATAATCTTGACCTCCGAACGCTTATCTCATTTTCCTTTTCTTCCTATCCCCTTAAAAAAGTGTTCCACATACAAATATCGGAAATGTGAATATTGTAATTCTTTTACATCTCCCCCACTCTTCTCTTGCAATGTATTGTTTCATTGAATTTATTCTACCATGAAACAGATGGGAATAGGCAAACCAGTCTATAACGAAATTTGCTTTTTCTATCCATATGTATGCGATATCAATTGTGCATGTGCATTGCACGCAAGTCGATAATGATTGAACTGTGTGAAATAAAGTTCTTAGCGCACCTAAGCGACTGATGCACATTATTCACAATGTACTCATAAACTACGCACAAAAATTTACATATTCATACTGCTGTTTTGAACACACAACATTTGCATATGATAATTTTTATATCTGCTATAAATTTAATTTAAATAAAACAGGGGTTTAACTGTTGCTTTAAGCGAATACTTTATGCATATTACTGCTTACATGTTTACGTAATTCTTCAAAGTGTATAGTAGCAAAAGTGAAGCATAAGATTGAAGCTTGATGTTGCTTATATCCTATAGAAGGGCCCAAAGAACACACACCAAACGCAACATTTGTTCATTGTTGTGTTCGACTTGTTTCGTCTTGCCTCCGAAGTAATGAGCTTTGATCATTGATCATTGATCATTGAGCGTTCGGAGCACTCGTGGATCGCACATCTCACTTCGAACAAAAACATTCACCTCTCTCGTTTATCCCATTTGTTTTCCGAGAATTTTTATTATTTGTTTTATAAAAATTTTGTTGTTTCGAATTTTGATTTTTCTTGCATATTAAATTGTATAAAAATTAGATATCAGTTACAAAAACCCAATTTTATCGTTTGAAAAAATTATTAAATATTTTAATTTTCAAAAAAATTCGCTGAATCAGTTAGAATTCATATTAGCTCACTTCTACCACTGCAGTAATAGCAATTGGGTAGAAATCAATTTTTCATTTTGTGCCTCAACTTCGAAAATGGAAAAAAAAAACAATCCAGGATGATTTTCAACGACAGTTGACCTATAAATGTTTTGCAAGAGATTTCATACATTGCTCGCTGATTTTTTCACCAAATTTTTTTCAACATCATTAATCCTTTTTGCATCTCAAAATAAAAAGAGATATTAGAGATAAGTCAGCAATCTCATAATCAATCGCCGATTAAAGTGAATATTTTCAAAGTCTCAAATTTGTCAAAACTCCAAAAAAATCGGGTGAAATATTCAACTAGAGAATTCTTCTAAAGAATTATTAAGAATGGAAAAACAGTGCCTAATTTAAGAATGGAGAAAATAAAACCATAAATAATAAATAGCAGAGTTAAGATTATTTATCTAGCGAATAAGATCGTTGAAAACATAGAGGTGAAGAATAACGGGATATTTGTTAAAAAGAAAATATTTTCAGCTCAACATTGGACTATCATCTATTTATTACTGCAGGTTCTAATTTCTTTACCGATATGATCGTTCATTATGCCTCTATCGATCGATTAATCATATCTGGCTTATGGCTTACAAAGATTTTGAATAGCTAAAATGAGCTGCATCAAATGTGCCTCAAACATAAATCTACCTCAAAAAAAATATCACCTGAAAATTCATTTGCAGAGCTAAATCGACTACGGTAAAAAAAACTTTATGCAAAATAAAGTTTTTTTCAAATTACATATACTATATTAAGAAATTTTTTAATTATAATTATAGTTCAATAAATACTTTTCAGTAGTAATTCCTTATTATATTTTCCAATGTAATTTCAAAAATGCATTAAATTCCTAGTAGTGACGTCGAACGAGACACCAAAAATTCTATACCTTCAAAGGGATATTTTTTGAAAAATTTTCCAACGAGTTGAGTAGAGACATTTGATTTACTTCATTTCGATGTATACACTAGAGATTTGCATCTTCTTTTTTTACGGAAAAAAATTTTTGAAGGGGATTTTTTCTAAATTATCGATGTGATCGTTATCTATGATCATTTTCTTTGTCGATACACCAGTCGAATAGCGAGAATGTTCGATATTTTTGATACTCAAAGCAATACGGACCACCATGAAGAATATGAGCCTATTTTAGAATCGACAAAAGAAAAAATTTCTCATTAACACATAAACATTCAATAAAAGTAATAATAGCAATGCATAGAAGTATAAAAAGTTCATTTGGAAATGCCGTGCATAGAGCAGAATGTCAGCTGTTTAGCTATCGCGATTTTCACATTGCTGTGATGAGATGATACCTATTATTTACCTGCAATACCGTTTATATCAACGCTAATAATATCAGTGAGCAATTAAGTAATTAATATGCAACCAAAACAATAAAGAATACCGTAATCTAGATGACAGTATAATCTTATGGCATTTTATATAGTGGTATTCTCATGTTCATTACTCGATAGTGAATCAATCGATCATTCAAAGTGTCACATTTCCTTCAGTCAGTGACATCATTTGAAGAGAATAACCCACTTAGAAAATGACGAAAACGAACGTTCGGCTTGAAAAAAAAAATTATGGTAAGTAGGCTTTTGTGAGACGGTATATTTATAATTAAAAAAAGTAAATTACTGTTGAGGAGCCTATGCACACAGTGTTATCCCTCATACTATCACTTTTTGTCGAACTTTGGTTTCCTAGTGCATAAGGACGAGTAAACATGATGCGCCGACAATAGGAACCAAAATACACCGAACAACCAAGTCATATAGGTAATATTTTTGCAAATAACGCAATGAAAAATTACAACAAATATTCAAATTAATCATATTATTGCAAAATTTTTATTGCAATATTGATGATGGTGTTTTTTGTAATATCGCAACGTTCATATATTGCACTATTTATTACAATATTATTGCAGTCTTCGTCATATTATTGCAATACTCAGCATACAGCCGCTTGAGGATAGATGAAAAAAGTTAATGGCACATTAAGCATTTCTCATTCAACCACAAAGTAGCGATGTAATTTTTATTTAAAGCTTAGATTATAGATTATATGAGGCATTCATTGATGTTTTCATGCTGGAGAAGAGAGCAGGTATTATTCGAAAACATAGACCGCAATGCTATAACAATGGCAATGAGGAGGTAATTGCATTGCAAACATTGCATTTCCTCTATTGCATTTTTTCAGTCGGAAGTGCTAGAGGGTGATACGAAACATGATTAAAGCACAGTGTATCATCGATTAATATGGAAATGCAACATTACTGCATATGAGTTGGCATATGATTTGCATTATCTCTTCTCATATTAATTAATTCTAAATTTTCAAAGATATTTTACAAAAATCCCATTAATTCGGTAACAAAAAATTACTTCGGACAATACTTTGAGAAGTTTTCTTGAATTTTCAGCCTATAAAATTTAAAATTCTTTGAATTTTTCAGTTCAAAAAATACAGTTTTCAGTTTGCAAGTTATGCAAATTTTCAGTTTACAAAATTTTCATATGTTCCAAGCAGAAATTATCAACAGTTTTCATAAGCTATTTCTCATCTTATGCAAATCTCCACTCAGCTCTATTAAAGCTTTTCAAAAAAAAAGTTCTTTTCTTACATAAAATATGAAAAATTTCGTCAAAAATATTCCGCTGTTTTCGTTCGAAACTTCCCTTTGCATCCTCCCATAAAAATTTCAAGTTGCATTAGAGATTTCAAATGAGAATAAAAAATTTTTAAAAAATTCACCGATGAGGAATTTGAATAGAATAAAGAAGCCATGAAAAAATCTATTCGAACAAAATATTCATGATGAGATGAGTTTGCAATGAGTTTGTTCGTTTCATTTCGATTTCCTTTAATACTTCTAGATCACGAATGTACACCTCCTTCACAGGTCAATTCCCTCCCGCAATACGTTCCACCACTATTCCTTCCTCCCTCTACATTTTTTATATTCCGACAATCTCAACGGACGGCTTCGAAACTACGTTTTTCTGTAAAAATGACTGGTCCTGTGAACTGCAATCAAAATTTCCTTACTTGCCTAAATGGGCGGTGAAATAGCATCGGTAAATTTAATATTTCATTCATTCTTACGTATGACACAAAATGCTGCTCTCGTTATATAGAAAACGGAACAGTATTATTTGCAGGTGGCTGTAACTTACGGAGAATGTAATCAGTAGGGAAGAAAAAAGAAAAAGCAGCTCGTCTTAACAAGAAGCATAGAAGCATGTGATGTGACTTTCCCGATCAAAGAGCTGGAATTGCCACTTACGCAGACAGATGCATACATTTGTAGACATTAACCCACAGAGAGATAAAATGTTACCGCAATGAGTTCTTGCAAAAATTCAACAAAAATCACCTAAGCTCATAAGGTGTTAGCGCATTCTCATCTAATTTCCTTTTTCTTAAATATTTCTTTTTAATGGTTCATTTGTAAGTAATAATAGACTCATATCATGCATCCGTTCACAACGTTGGTTCGAATGCTGAAATAAGGAAGAATGTCGTATACATCAGCAATGATTTTATGAAACTGTAATAAAGCAGCTCCGATAAATTTATTCAGAAAATCCAATAGAGCGTAGAACATTGTGATTTCAGATTTTTTTATTTTATTTCAATGATTTTCAATGTTCCATATAAAGGAAATACCTATACGAGTATATATAAGAGTGATTCCACGATTATAGAAAATAAAATAAATCCAACATATGCAAATATTCCTAATTTGTAAATACCACTGCTTGACTATTTTCTGCGGAAAATATCCATCGAGTTCGTGCAATATAACCGCTGGACTGCATTTGTGTGTTCTTTGATGCAGGAATGCGAATGTGTGGGCCAACCAACGTGTATCCCTTGTGCTCACTTCCACCCATTAATCCCTCGCCATGTGGCCTTGTTGTATTCCTCACATTCACTTTTTTTTCATCCTTATCCCACCCACTTCATTTACTTCGGTGGCATTGCACCAGTTGCGAAATATTCAAAGATCAGTGATTATCCCTTATTATGCTTTTAAGTTTGCAATTAAGTTGCAACTTGTTGTAAAAAGTCGCTAATAAAAACAAAGATAAGAATATTTCAGGAGGGAAAAGATGAGTAAAAATGACGAATATTTGAAAATATAATTGGCATTGAATAAATATTCCATTTGATTGTGACTGTGTAAAATTCGCTTGGTTGAATAAAACTTTTCCTGGAATATTTCAAATTTTTCAAAAAAAAATTTTTTTTTTGAAATTGAATAAACAATAGCAAGTTTTCTTTCATAAATTTTTGTAAAAATTTTCTTAAAAGATATAGCTGAAATTTTTACTCAAACCTTATCAAGTTTTCTCAATTGATTGGCATTTAATAATAATTTTTTTCATAAATTATCATCGTCTATGCAATTTTTCTGTACTCTCTTATTGATAACTTCTCCCGAACATTTGTCTATCAATCAAACGTTTGGACATTATTGTTTACATTTTGGTTGAATATCTTTGGCTGTAAATGAGAGAGTGATAATTTGCGATAAAGGCTTTATCACTATTCATTTGATTATAAGAATATTTTATTCGATACATTTGCAATTTCAGGTCATTAATTAGGTTTCTTTTTATTAGATCTAGGCGACCTTTAAAATGTTTGCAGATAATTTTCGACTGAATATTTGAATATGATAGGTTTGCACAAATTGCAATGAAAAACCTTCGTTTTTATGCAATATCAAATAGAGAAATTAATCAATATTTTGCTTTTTAAACGAAAAACCTGAAGGCATATGATGTGCTTCTTCGCAAGCGTTGTGGAACAGTGATGCAATGTTTTCACAAGCTAGGAACTTCATTCCAAATGGCGCCACTTATTCCTTTTTGGTCTTTCACTTCTTTCAAAAAAAAAAAAAAAAAACTTTACTCAAAATCATCAAGGTATGTTGGCCAGGGTGGCAAGAGGGTAGGGTTGTATTATTTCTTAAAGATGTTAGGCTTGTTCATTGTACAACTAGTACACGTTGAGGATTGCAAATAGTGCAAAATATCTTTCTAGAGGTAGAGACTGCACTTTGTAATACATAGGTGAGGAGTAACACAAGCCTTCTGTGACGGTCTCACCCATACCACTCACATATCATTTGTTATCAGTGCTTACCTGTAATAGGATGGTTAACAAAACGGAACAATAATAAAAGGTCAAGTGAAATAACACATGAAAGCATATCGTTAACACATTTACTCATATTTGAGTTTTTATAAACACGGTCATGAGTGACACATCGAGATAGTGCTGTCAACCGATGGAACGGATATAGCGATTATGACCGATATGAATGTAAGCGTGATCTGTTGCCGTCAGGAGTATATTACCTTTAATATAATTTTATTACCATCTTTGGAATTACTAATGAGATCTGAATCAACGTATTAAATGATCACGAACAATTCTTTTCCATGAACCAGAAAGTATTTGAACGGGTGTCGCCAGTTGTACTCTATCAGTCGGAATGTAGTCCCAATAAGTGATTTACATAAGGCAGTGAAGTGAAATAACACATGAAAGCATATCGTTAACACATTTACTCATATTTGAGTTTTTATAAACACGGTCATGAGTGACACATCGAGATAGTGCTGTCAACCGATGGAACGGATATAGCGATTATGACCGATATGAATGTAAGCGTGATCTGTTGCCGTCAGGAGTATATTACCTTTAATATAATTTTATTACCATCTTTGGAATTACTAATGAGATCTGAATCAACGTATTAAATGATCACGAACAATTCTTTTCCATGAACCAGAAAGTATTTGAACGGGTGTCGCCAGTTGTACTCTATCAGTCGGAATGTAGTCCCAATAAGTGATTTACATAAGGCAGTGATGCACCATCAAGCATACACCATCAAACACTGGCACAACATGCCTCTATACTCCGATGTTTTGCTCATCTAAAAAATCATTTGAAATTTTTTAAAATGATTTTTTTGTTTACTTTCTCATTGGTTTTATTATCTATGTTCTAACGACCCAAATGTGACTCGTTTAGGCGATTTCCTATGCTATTAGAATATCGCAAAGAAAGGCATAAAATGATGAAAACTACTTTTTCCGGTTGTTTTACCATTCCATTTATCTTTTATTTACTTGCTGAAGATATTCGTTTTGATAACAGTGCTCTTTAGATCATATTGTTACTGATTGAGTGTTTTTTGAAAGTATGTTAGCCTATTTACTTTCATTCATTTACTATTTCATGAATGCTATAAATAATCGTTTTTAACATCGTAAACATTAGCTAACAAATAGAAATATCCGATACCTAAAATCCTAGAAATATATGAGATCTGAAATTCCAGAAATTTAGGCAACCTGAAGTTCTTTTCAAAATTTATATACATCATTTTTGCGGCCTATTTGTTGCAGCGAATCGAACAAATTCTTTCTCAAACATTCTTCATGTAGCTTATTAGAAAAAAGCAAAAAAACTTGAAGAAGCGCTGTAGAATCGTTCACATTTATCGGCGTTTCTGTGAATGATAAATGATGATTTTTGGGATGCGACATTTTGTTTTCAAACCGGACGTTCATTTCGATGAATCCTTTTTCTTAGTATATGCAAATTCATGGATGCCTTAACGCAGGTGATATAGATACTAGCTAGGTGTTATAAAGGTAAGGCAATAAACCTAAGATTTAAGGCTGAAAATAATGCAACGATTAATATCAAGGTGCTAAATATGAATGAGGTTGATGTTAACTAATAAAACCCGTTATGTGAGTTGCCATGTGAGGAAATTTTTCTTGTATTTACAATAAAAGCAGAAAATTTTGCCTTTAACTCTTATTATAAAGGCATATTTGAAAATAAACAATTTTGCTGCCTACTGTTTTTGATATTTGTTGATTGCTGCGTTTTAATTCGAAAAAATTTTTCCGAAGAATTTCTCCTTAAAAATTTGAAAATTATTCAAAATTTTTGTTCAGTTTTATTCCACTAATTTCAGTATTAATCTATGTTTAGTGAATTAATTAGCAAGCTGGAAATTACTGAGAGTGGTTGGATTTATATACTGCAGCCTTATGATGTTTTTAAATTGATCGGACATAAATGAAATCTCTCTTCGAATGATTCGTTTATACAGTATTTACATATATAGAAATTATGTTGTAGTATTTTTCACATTTTCTATTTTTACATAAGAATAACTGAGAAATGACTATTGCCACATGGTCAAACGCTTTTGTGATACTTCAATCAAGGTGCATAAGGTTGCAATAAATATGGCTTGATTGCAGGTAGGTAGCTGTAATTGCCAAACCGACCTCTAATTGTCGTGAACCACAATATGCTGTTGTTTATGAGGCAAAAAACCTGCTAAAGCAAATGTCGTGCATTGTCAGCTGATGCGCTTTCCCATTTGCCAAAAATCCTATACGAACACAGAGTATTACCTATATTGAAGAGAATAGAAAACTGCAAGCAGGATGAATACTGAGGTGTTTTTTTTTTGCTCAGTGTAGTGATGTTTAAGAAATGCGAAATGCATACTTTGCGATGCGTTCATGAACACCGAACAAAACTGCGGTTTACTGAAATATAGCCATCTCCCCTCATTGATCTCAGGAATTTCACACCATTCACGTTTCTTTAAAGTATATGTACCGACTATCCCCTTCTTCCCTCTCCCCTCCTGCCACTTCCGCCTCTCATCCCGACTATGAAAAAACCGCAAGAATAATTGTAGCGTATCAGCTCTAGCCCTTTAAATAAGTAAATAAAATTCTTTAAATATTATGAAGACTCAATGGACAATATTAGTATATATCTGATGCATATATTAAGTGAATGCTTTTGTTGCTAAATGAAGGAGTGTTATTTTATTCAACAGAACAGTGATTGCTGTTATTATGACGTGGCAATAACACATTGCAGTCCTCAACTAAAGAGACCACAAACCGCCGATCGAAGTTCACATGTGCTCGTGCGATCAGCGAGTTTTTTAGTGTGAGACGATGCGCACATAAAATGGGCGATTGATTGTCCTTTAAGCAGTCATATTGCAGTGTTTGCGTTGCTGTGCTGACGTCGTTTCGTTGAATCTCTCTCTTCCACATAGGAAGCAACATGCGGGGCAAAAGCTTTGAAGAAAATGTAAGTTTTTTTTTCTTTCAATTTTTATGCATATACATACTTCTATATATTTGCATAAGGCTTGTGGCTTTTGTAACCTCAACGATTTGGTAAGAGATAAGAAATGGGAGCGGGGGAGGGAAGAGGGAGGGAGGGAAGGTTAATCAAGAAGTGTTGTGATTTTCAAGTAAACCCAAATAGAAACAAATATTATTAGCACTATCCGTATTTAACAAAACAATGACCTATTTTCTCAGCATGAAATTTAAAGTGCTAAAGTTATATCGTATTGGTGCTGAAGGGAAATCCTGTTAAGCAGGTATCAGTGACATATTCTGCAAGATGATATAATCTTTCACATCCGGTTCCCTGTGGAGACGGATGTCTTTGCAACGCATTGCTTCGTTTAATTGCCACTTGCTTAATTTGCAATTTGCTTCTTGATATGCAATATTTATATTGCAATGACTATAATTTCATCTTGCTGCACACCGTTAATTGTAAACCTAATTGCTGAGCACTGCAGCACTATTTGTTCCCAAACATGAGGTTCCTTTCCTATAAATAGCGAAGCAGCTTTATGGGTGGTTCATCTTTGTTTATATTGATTTATCATTTTAAGATGAAACGCACCTTTCGTCCTTCTCATCTACCTGGCACCAGTCGTTAGCAACATAGATGACTTATCAAAGGTATGAAGGGGGCTGCCTTTTCCTTCAACTCTTCCTACATATAACTTTATGTTTCCTCAACAATCATTTGCATTTAGTCATTTGATCTCGTTTGCATCAGGAAGCTTTAATAAACAATGGAATGACGAGATGCCCTTTGGGCATAAAAAAATATTCTTTATGAGTTGATATTGGTGACGTTCTTTGTGATACTTCAATTACCTCATCGATTCATTTCAATGCAATCGTTTTTGTTCATTTTTTGAACTGAACCAATATGGCGCTTTTGAAATCATATAGGCTGATAAGGAAAAATAAGCAGTTTGCATTAAATCTTTTTTTAAAGTTAACATTAAATTGTTTTGTTTTATTTTATATAATTTTAAAAGCATGAGTTGAAGCTTTCTCTTAATGTTTAATTAATATTGTGCGCTGAGTGTATGTGACATATTTTTGCGATAATATTCGATTCTAAGCACAACGGTATTACTTCGATAGAAGCAATAGAGTGGATTAAGTTTATTTATTTAAGCATTCAAGTTTGAAGGTTTCTTTCGATGGCTGCAAGAAGTGCGGCTTCTCAAAACTAAACAGTCTTTTTTTTACTTTTCAGTACGTTTACCTTTACTTCGATTTGAATATACAACCGAAGTATGCGTAAATAAACCTATCTAACCAAGTTATATAATTATTTTAATTCTCTTCCTAGTTTTTTTTTTTTTTTTTTTTTTTTGATGTCGCTGATTTATTATTCCGTTGCAGTGTTAACACTTTTTTACTGTTTCACTGTTGAGGAAGTTGAATAATGTCTTTGAAATATATTTAAAATTAATTACTGCGAGCATATGGTTTTATAGACCTTCAAATATCGAATCTTACGTTTAGTGAAAATCTATTTGCTGCAATATGACAAGAACGGGAAGAGGGATTGTATGAGATGTGCCAAATTATATGCATTACATTGCATTCGATGATGCCACACGCATTGCTTATTAGCGCAATTGATTTTAAAATTCTACAGATCTCAAAATTTGGAATTTTCTGCGCAAATTAGTTAAATATTCCTCTTCTCTTCCTCTCTTCAACAGAAAGAATTTTTTTTTCCGTTTTTAATTTTGCATAGGAAAATTCGGACATTAAATAAAAAATAAATTCACTGCAGAAATGTCACAAATGAGTGGTGGCTGTGTTTAAAATGGTTTGTTTGCTTATCGAATGCAATTGCGCTTATTCTGCGTACGTAGTGTGTGTATTTCCTCTAAAGCCGTCCTTGTCAACCCATCGCTGGCTTATAGCCAATCCATTTGTGCACGTATACATGGTCTGTAGTTAGGCTATCCGTTTTCACTTACTAACGCGTGCATCTTGCTGACTTTATTCCTTCAGATATTTGCATTGTTTGATTTTAGGTGGAATGAGGAAAAAAGAAGGGGGGNAAATGACTGATAAAAATTTGAAGAAGCTATGCTCACAATATAGGAAAAATTTTGTTTTTTCATTGATTTTATTCATCGTAGCGCTTTTTTTCGAATTTTCTACATTTTTTTTTCTTCCACTATAGGCAATTTCTTTTATGGAATGCATTTTTATTAATCGATCGATATGTCAACATTGCATTTTTTTTAAAATGAAATCTATAATTTTTATTGCGTTGTATTTATTTTATTAACATTGTCAACTTTTTATCGCTATGTTATTGTTGTCTATTTTGATTTTTGCGTCTCCTCCACCCACATTTATGAAAAATTACAAAAACATTTCTACATTTTTATAAAAATTGTTGTGAAATAAGTAAATATTTGCTTTTTGTGAATAATTTTACAGTCGTTAAAATGAAATTTTTTCATAAAAATTAGTAGAAATGAAGTGCAAAATTCAGCTCTTTATTTGAAGTTAATTTAGATCTGTACATGCTGACGCTGTTTTTTTCTATTTTCCTCTATTTTCTAACCGTCATTCTCCTTCATTGGTCAGCCTCACTCTTCCGTATTGATTTATTGCGTATATGTCGACGCTCCATATTGCGATATTGAATGCGCTCGCTTTCTTCTTGTGTAAAATCGTTGTGACATTATTTTCGATTACCGTTCATAAGGAATTCCCACATCTCCCTTCTTCTCTTTAATATACATTTCCAATAATGCTGTTGTTGTTGTAGGTGTTAAAAAGAACATCTAGATTTCCGACTATATTCACTAAAATTTATTTCGTAATAAAAATTTAGCAATTTTTGCATCGATTCATAGATGAGCTCTGAGTTAAAGTCGATTGCACTCCTCGATGAGACGATTTTGGAGCCATAATTAATCTATATAAATATTTATAAAAACAAATGTGCTCGACGATATTGCCAACTATCTCATCTTCCTCGTTTGATATTATGTTGTGTTTAATTTGATGATAGAATTTCTTAGAAAAGGTTGTTATTTGGTCGTGTTAAGGAAGTGATATGATAAAGAAATAGGTCACTCAAGGCTGATGTTGTGTGGTCGTATTATAAGTACAGCCGTTATCGTTTCCGTTGATTTATATAATACTGTGTTTAACACATATGGACGTTATCGATCAACAACAGATGCACAATGTTCTATTCTTTTATGATAGATAACTCACTGAAAAATAAACAACATATTCATTCTCGGAATGGAATATATAATTGTTATGTGGTATATAATTGAGTATATAATGTTGTATATTACCATTTTCAATCATTTATAAACGAGGAAGTCCTTCTCTGCACTACATGTATATTCCAGTAGATGAGCATTCCTTCTATGAGTTTGGGTCCTCATTTGTGGCTAATAATTTGTAGCGTTCAGTTTCACATCATAACGACTGCGGGTGGCAGATTCCCCTTTCTTCGGTTAATTAACGAAGACGGAAGGTAACATCTCAATCGGAAGTTTCGGGAAAGTTATGGCAGGCAAATATTAAATATTAGAAGACATGCTCATGCATATTTAGGGCAGCCAGTTTTAATACTTTTTGTTTACGAGGATTTGTTAGCCATAAGAAGATGCTTTCATAATTGCATGAACTTCATTACTGAATATAGTTAAATGAATAGCTGAGATGAGGAGAATGTTTAAAGCAGCATTCCATCTTGGCAATAATACTAATCTTATTAAATCATATCTGTAAAACATTTGGGGTGATGCAAATCAAATCATAGCTAGTAAATTCTTCATCAAAACTGATGGAAGAGAGTATTTAGGGGAGGGGAGGAGGGACTGGTTGAGATATAGAAGAGGAAGTCTTATCCAAAGAACATACTTTTATAGTGCTGCTAGTATCATAACTTCTTTCACCTCTTTTAATAGTTTATAACATTTTTTGATTTGTTATAGATGATTTCATAACAACTTCTCTAATATTGCAAAGATTGAAATATTTCTTTGGGCATTTCGAGGGTATTTCTGGGATTGGTGAATGACCTTTGATCTTAACCCATACTGAATGAACCATGCTTAACGAAACTTCAGAGAGACGTGATTCGTCGAGGTCAAAGATTGAAGCGGAAAAACATTCGCTGTAATGCGTTTGCAGAATTCATTTAGGAACGTAAAGTTATATTTGCTTATATAGTTAGTTACCTTTGGGCTTAAATTCACTATGGAATACTGTATTGAGTGATGGTAATGCGGTGATCTTTTGTCATATAAAACATGCAACATGAGTTCCCTCGTTCAAAACGGGCGCGAAGAACTTCGCAGCATTGTATTTTTTTTTAGAATATATCTTCTCTTGAGTGAATACAGTTGATCTATAGCAAATCATTACCCTTCAGTCATAGCGAACACAGTTCTCTCTTAAAGACCCAAAAAGAAATCTCTCGTGCATCTTCTATTGTCCTCTTTAGCCTTTGGGAACTTTTCTTTACTCCTCTAACTTCATCGTTTATTCAAGTTTTCACCAAAATTGGTATACTCAGTTGGAGGGTTTTCCACAATCAAGGAATCAAAAAAATAAAATAAAATAATAATAATAGTTGGGAGCAACATTTGCAAAGTTGATATAATAGCATTTTTCGACATTATCGAAAATCTTCGGTGGTGATGGGAAATTCGAACTGCGATTCAGCAATGGTGTGCTCATTCCGTGTTCAATATTTACATTCATTGATGCATTTGTGTTCTTTTTGCCATGCCCTTTGTTCTCTGCGGTTTTTTTTAATGCATCAATACCTCTCTCCGTTTTGTCTCTTTTCTGTTGTACATCTATTCACAAGTAAGATTTAAAAACTCTTTCATTGTTGTTGAACGATCGTTGACTTCTTTCAATTACGTTTCTTTTACATATTTTTCCTTTATTTCTTGTTTGAATTCTTCTTTTTTTTTGCTTTTAATTTTGCCAACTAAACGATTTCTATTCTTGTGGAATATTTTCTTATACTTATAAATCAAAAAAGTCCTAAGATTTAAAAGTTGATCTTGCATAATCGTTGCATGAGCAGGTAACATAGAGGCAATGAATATAACTTAGCCAGGCAGTGTTTTCGTACCCAACGAAGCATTCATGTGGCATGCTCCCTCGGTTATATTGGCAGTGTGCGTGCATCTGTTGATTTTATTATTTCGCTGTGATCTTTGGTCTATTTGAGTCAGCTGCAATGGGAGTTGTGGAAAATATTGTTTTGCTATATGGATGGGCGGGGATTGCCATTGCATAGTTGAATTGTTTTGCTAGCAGATAGCGAAGTAAATAAGCGCCACTGCATAGAGATTGAGGGCGTGATCATTGTGAACGCAGTAGTGTTACATCTTAGTCGATTCGTGCAGAGTTGGTGCCAGCTGCTTTCTTATCTCTCGATCGTTCGTTGTGAAGCTTGTCCGATTTCAGTTGCCGTCGATTGTGATGTCGAAGCCACCAACAGTGAGTGACTTTGCTAGCACTTTAAGTGCAGTTATTGCGCCTGTTTCCAAACAACTTCCCGAAGCCATTGACAAACCGGTTATGGTGCGTTCCGTTATTGTTTTTTAATCGTTGGATTTATGCTCTTTGAGAAGAGGGATTTTCTAACTGTACTAGATAGCAGTTTTTTCTTATATTGGAACGCTATAAGAGAAATGAAATGCAAACTTTGTGGTTGGTTGAAATTTCTTACGCTTAACATTATAATATTTAGTAAACAATAGAAGTAGACATCTGAAAACTTGAAAAAGTTTATTTTTTCTATATGGACAAATTTGCAATGAATAAATTCGTCATAAATTAATTAATTAAAAATATTTTACAGAGGAAAACCTTTTCAAATGAATATTTCCGTCGTGTGGAAATTATTTTTGCGTTTTTTTAAGTGATATCTTAATGGAACGTTTTCGATTTATCGACACAACAAAACAATTCGATTGAAATAAAGATCACAATATTTGCAATGAAGTTTCAATTTATTTTCATTATTTTATTAGGTCAATGAAATATTTTTTGCACATTACAGATCCGTCCCGATTTCGATACCGATGTTCTGTGGAAACCGCCGAGGCTTTCTCGTAGGTGTTATGCTATTTTTTTTTTAAATGTTTATCTCACTTCATTGACTGACTGGTGCATTTTATTTGAGAATTATTTATAACAAAGTTAGGATCGAATATTCGTTTCGATTATTCTCATGGGTAAATATGAAATCTCATAGCATAAATGAAGTAATGCTGTTGTGTCTTTCTTTTATTTTAGATTGCTTATCTTGCAATAAGTACCTCTTATTAGAGTAGATGTGCTTTCTCACTATGAACTTTGCGGATGTTCCGAGTTTTTCTTTGATCTCTATAGAATATATCAATCATTGAATATCGAAATTCGTTTGTACAATTTTTTAATATCGCTATGTGGTACTGTGAAAAGATTACTTCATGAATTTATCACATTTAGGTTATTTATTAAGCTTTCAGAATGATTAAATAGAAGTTATTCTTTTAAAAGCACGTCTTTTTTGAACCATAATTAAATGGGTTTTTTTTTTTTTTTTGTAATGTTTAATGCAGAATTCGATGTTTTCAGGCAGCCGTACTGTCTCCACTGAGTCAAATGATTCGGAAGCTCGCCGAAGCATTTCTTTCTCCGAACCATCTCCACCAATGTGAGTATGGATAGTTTTTATATAAATAATTATGCATATTCTCAACTAAGGGTAAAATATATAAAAATAAAGAATGGTGCAGAGGTTTGAGTGTAATATTTAAGCGGCTCACCGGTTTGCAGATGCAATGTAGGTGGATTATTTGTGAATGAACAAGTTACTTTTCACACCATTTTAGAGACTTGAAGGAAAAGAATTAAACGCACTTCGAAGAGAGGTCAAACATGAAGTAGAGGAAAAATAGTAATGCGCACGAAAGGGGGAGTACAAGATTTGAGAGGGAGGGGATAGAATTGAGAATTTGTGAACCAATCTTAAACTTCTTATCGTTGTTTCAGGGAAATACGGCCAAGAACGCGCCGTTTCAGTTTAACAGAGATGATATTTGGATCACCGAATCGCTTCTCCAGTGCGCCACGTTCACCGACAATCGCTGAAGGTAGCGACACGCCCGTTGAAGGAGAACGGAAGAGGTCCATCGTTGATGTAAGCATCCATTAATTCCTCAGTGTGTCGATATGTTGTTCAGAAATTTTGTAAATTTCTTTTACAATAATATTTGAGTAATTTTTGATTTCTTTTACAATAATATTTGAGTAATTTTTGAAGTTAATTGTGCCTCAGATTATGCTGTACTGAAAGGGTTTGTTATATTATTGCATATTAGACTAATATTATGAGTTAATGTGCTTTTGATCATTTTGTTATTTTTTTAAAGAGTAATGCAGTTTGAATTTCACTCACTTTAGAGCACCATGTCTCAAATTTAATTTCCTCATTGTGGAGATAATCAGAAGAAAAAACATCCTCAGCGGCTATTGAACAAATATTGCTAAAGGAAATATTCGGCAGCTTGTAAGGAAATTTATCGAATATGGCAAATTCCTTGATTCGTATTTCGTTATTGGAGAGTTTAATTTATTCCACAAGTAATCACATACAGCACAAATAAACACATCTCTTATTTAGAGGAATTTAAGAAAAAATGTTGGAGAGAAACGACATTGCGTTTAGAAAAATTTCAAAAGAAATTTAACATTATTGTGTTTATCTATTCATAACTCTACTCTAACTTCAACTTGGTGAAATATATTTCGATTTCGTTGTAATATTTTATTACTTAGCTGGTTTATTAGATAATAGAAACGAATCAGTAAAGTTGGTTTATTTTCACAGTTTATTATTTTAGGATGAACGCTTCCGTGATTTTCTGCGACACCAGAAGAGCGCATTTGGTGATTGAGGTTTGTGTTGAGAGGTTCATTCATTAAACATTCTGATTGTTTTTTTTTTTTGTCATTTATTATTGTTCCTCGGAGATAGCAAAATAAGAAAACACGAAAGCCATTTATTTGATTACTTGATGATGACGACACTTATTTGGCAGTATGGTACCACCCATTTTGTGGTGATGGGGGGGGGGGGGGGGGGGGGGGGGG
>QEWY01000493.1:97646-183567 GCA_006503575.1 Baylisascaris schroederi
ATCAGAGGATATTCATTTCAGCTGCTATTCCCTTTTAAGCAAAAAAAAAACCTCGTTTATTCTAACCTTATTTGGAATAGAAAATTTAGTTAAACAGATTATAGTTACTGGATGAAATCCTTGTTGTGAGGTGATTAACAATTTTCGATATTATTTAACTCCATCTTAAGGGATTACTTTAGCGTTTGATATGTGTTCTATTTTATGCATTTTGGCATTATTGCAAAATATTTACGATATATAAATTTGCAACACATGTCACGTGTGGGGCAACCTGTTCTTTGTCATTATTGCAAATGAGTTGTAGAGAAACAGTTATATAGTAAACAACTATATTTTTATTTTCATATAATTTCAGCGTTCTGCTCACATCTGACGCTTCCTTGGAACTTGATTTCTTTGTCGATTTATTTTTTAAATGATTTCTCAGTTATATTACAATTCATTTGTGTTTGCTCATTTACGTTTTATGTCTGGGTAAATAAGAAAATGTAGATGATAAACACTTTTTGTATATATATATATATATATATATATATATATACTTTTAGAGAGCGCAATTTTGCAAAAGCTATTAAAAAAGCCGTCAGAAGTTGCAAGATTGAGTGTTTTTATTTCGCATATAATAGTTTTTTCATTATTCGAGGATAGTTCCATTTGAGTTTGTGTTTGTCTCATTTCTTTTATATGTTTTCCGAGTGTTTGAATGAAGAGACCTCGTTTCTGTCTCCTTTCTTCCTTTTTGAATTATCGGAGCTCAATCCCTCCTCCATGCAGGTATTAAGAAATCTTTTGATTTTTATTACAATTTGCTGTCGTTCCTATTGCGATATTGTTCTAATCATCAGCCAATATAAATATTGGCAATTTAATCACTTGTAAATACTATGTTCGCCTAAATTATTTGATTAATTATTAGCGTTAAGTGCACTTGAGAGATGGTTTAAATTGCTCGAATATATTTCATTATTAAGTCTTCAAATTAATTGATGACGAATATCAATTCATTCATATTACATCGCTGGTTTTTCTTATGTAAATTTGGATTATGGTGATGTATTATGGCTGTCGATCGAAATTGGTGCGATATTCTCGTTATCGATGGTTGTGCTCATATAGATACAATTTGTGCTGTAATAATTCAGGTGAATTTTAGAGGTTTAAATATCTCAGGCATGATTGTGTATAGTTGTGCTTAATTTTTGAAAAACGATTTTTTTTAGTTCCATTCATTCAACGGCTATACCCTCTCCTTTCTCCTATTCCCCTTTATCAACTTTTGCTAATAGCGTTCTAGAGTTAGGGTACTTCGAATCATTTGTCGATCGCGAGTCAAGTAATATCCGAAAAAATGCGGTTTATTTCGAAAGATATCTTTTGCTTCGTTATTTCTTATATGCGAGCTATCAACGTTCAGATGGGATCCCCCTCCCCTCTTGACCCTTATAGCATAAATTCACTGCAGCACAAATTTGTTACCGTTCAACTACTAACGGAAAAGTCAATTTGCATATCATCTCTATAGTTGGTTTTATTTTTATTTTCTGGAAACGTATGTATATAAATAAAGTGAAGTTTTATTGCAACATGCAAACAGTATATTCGTTTACACTAAAAGGAGTTGTCTACATGTATACTGCTCAGAGGCATTAAGAATGCTATGAGCCGACATTGAATGTCGAATGAGATGAACATTTGATAATTGTTTCCAAAATTGTTCTTGTGGATATATCAGCAGTGAATGGAAAATAATTTCGGTTAGATGTATAATTCGACAAAGCTTTGAATATCTTTTAAATAATTCAGTGGCATAAAATTATGGTCGGAAGATGAGGAAGGAGGTGGAGTGGGAGGAATAAGAAGGAGGAGGGGCAGGATTTCCAGTGGGCTTTGATTTAAACCCGATAATACTTCCAAGCGTGCTTAGATCCGATGTTGGGCTCATTGGAACAGAAGAAGCCCTATTCAGGTTGAGTTGAAGCAGGTTGTCCGAGCTCAGTCGGAATTACTCAGTCTTTATTTGATTATGAGTTGTGGTTTAATCCTAGTCACGGCCGAGCAGTTAAGATCGGCAATGGGCTTAACCTGGATCCTAATGACACCGATGCCAATTGACTATGTATTTGAAAGGGAAATTAGTATGCATTAGGAAAATGTTAGAGATTGGAAAATAAAGTGCTTCCGTAAGGGAATAAGCAAATCAACATACTTCTTCAGGTGCTTCAGATGGGTTGCACCAGCTGTCTCTGCATTCCACTACCGAATACCGTGTTCTTTCTGCGAATTTACAATTTTAAGCAATAATATTCCTCATCTCGATATCTGCAATTCTTTCTATCTCTTGAAAAGCGCAACGCTATGCGCCGCCAATTCTAAGAAAGCATTAAAACTATTAAATATTGGTCTTTTAACCACAATAACTTCACGTTAAACTCCGTGGAGACGCATAGACGCACCGTTTTTGTTCTTTTGTATTATTGTCTCGTTTCCTATTCATTACTCTTTCTGTATCTTACCGGATGGGCATTGTACCATCAGTCATTTCTATTCTTTTAGTGTCTGTACCACGATGACTTTTGTTTTGCTTCTTTTCCACTCCGCCTTAATTGTGCATCACTGAATGGAACTAAATTGTGCAGAAGTCGATTGGTATATCTGAATTCGAAGTAAATTTTCAATAGTGAAAACGTTTTCAAATTGTGAATATGTAACTTTTGTGGGTAACAAGTTGAAAGCACTATACTAAACGCACACAAGTCAACGCTTATGATGCAAACATAAATCGTCGATTATGTGGCTTCGTTGCACACGCAATATCGGTGAAAGTGTAATTGATAGTGCTATACGCTCTGAGGCATGTGGTGATCCCGATGACGATATTAGCAATTCCTAAGATTTCCAGGAAGCTCTCATGCTTAAGGTGATCTGAAGATGAGTGCAATCTCGAGGAATTTCAATCTGCAAATCTTGAGGCGTCTCCGGTCGCCGAACTTTGAACGCCCACAACAACTTGAAACTAGAGTTGAAGAGTTCGATGTGGAAGTATGTGAAACCCCTACGTGCCAACCAGTAGCAATATTAATCATTCAATACAGTCTACATTCCGTCGGCAACGTACTCTTATGATCGAATTATCATTTGTGACATGCGATAATTCAAGAATTTCCAAGTTCTATTCATGAAGGTTGGCAACTATTCATGAAGGTTGGCAAGCGATAGCGTGATGAACACCTGCTGATTCCCTGTGATCTAATAGATTGTTAAAAATGTACATCGGTGATCTTGTCTACCTGTATATTTCAATCATTACACTCATGCAAGTGCCACTTTATGCTTGATTATGAAGGCTTTACATCTGATGCATAGGATGTTTCTAGATTGCAATATGAGGTTTGTCAAACTTTTGCCTTAGAAGCATTTCAAATTGCTCACTGATAGAATTTTTATAGTTGCCGTAGTGATAATAATGACGCTTCCATCTCTGCTTCCTTTTTCCTGCACTGCAACTTGATGCAATGTTTTGCAACTTTTCCTTTGCGTTTTTACGATGACGATTTATTAAGGTGTTGCCGAAAAATGGATAGAACATCTTTTAGGAATAGGACATCATGCGTACTAAGATCCTGAAGATTCTTAGGAATGCACCAAAGCTCGAGGAGCTCAAAGGGTTTGAAATTCTGAAGTTAAGGATGCTCCAAGATTTCAAGACTTTTGCTCTGAACATCATAGGGTGCCCTTAGGCAATGTTCTGCTCCGTTCAAGTCCTGAAGTTGAATAGTCGACGACAGTTTTCCTAAGAAGAAAATGTTCTTCTAATGCATCAGCCTGATTGGTTGTAGCTTTCAATGACATTTTAGACGTTATCATTTTAACTTTTTAACGTAGTGCATAGAGATTTCAGCTCTAACTACCTAGAATGACGTTGTTTCAATAACACCCATAAGATGACGTTTGCAGATACATCCTCTTCATCGTAGCAGGCATTGATTATTTTATATTTCCTTATGAGATCACTCGAAACTGTGTCAAATTATTTAAAATTCTTTTCAGTGGAGGGTTTAATCCTTACAAATTGGTCTTTGCATATGTATCGGCAAAGCTACACACTCATTTCACTGCGATACTCCATAGTTGTCCAGTAGGCTTGAAAACCGAAATATTTGGAATAAAAAGTCAAATGTGCCAACAAATTATATGTGATCGTCAACAATGCTTAAATATTGCCTCCACATATATCGGGATAGGGTGAATATATCCCCTTTCATTCGAATGGTGAATATGTCCCCCTATATCCCCTCCACATAAATATATCTCCTTGCACCATTCGCATTCGATGAATTCATTCGCATTTATCCCTTATGTGCTATCCTTTATCCGTTATTCTACCTGCTTATTTATCATTATTTTTTATTTATTTCATCACAGAATCATCAGCGATGAATGTTATAACAGTTTTGTTTAAGGTACAAAATCCATTTAGTGCTGTTATTGTCACAGGATGAGGTTGACTTCCTGAAGCGATGACGTTTAGTGTTGAATTTTGCAATTCACCACATTTGAGGAAAACAAAACTGCTTTCCATGAGAGCATTAAGGTACACGGCAATCTTTTTTAGGTGTATGGGTTTATTGTGTGTTTGTCGGTTGTGTGTTGGTATTTTGTGGGCATTGCAGTTGTTCTCCATTGCGATAAGCGTTTAGATTGCCATAGGTATAGTATTTTGTCAGCTCAATTAAATTATTCCTTCAAAAAAAAACCAGATGATGGAAATTTGCGAGTCGAGTTTTCGTTACGAAAGAGAACAGAGGGAGAGGGGTGAGGACAAATGATTTTTTCGCTGAGCATTTATCTAGCATTCAATCGCGTAGATGGGAAGGAATGTGTGTCCTCACGCATATCCTGTTAGCTTACCTCACTGAGTGCTGTGTGGTGCGGTGGCAAGTGCGAGGCTTCTAAGGACGCTGAAATAAGGCAGGTCCACGCAGGGGTCTGTTGTGATGACTTCGTTTCATGGGTATCCACCTGTTCCTCTAAATTGTCTCTGTGTGAAAGTGGCTGATCTGCAAGAGTGCCCAATTACTCACTTTTTTAGACGCCGTCGTTTCTCAATGATCAGCGTGATTATGTGTTCATCCTGCCACTTCTTTGGTATATGCAAGGAATGGCATATTGCTGTGATGATGTGGAGTGTGTCGTTCCTCGAAGATAACTCAATAGTAATCCAATAAGTTCAGTTCCTGAACTCTAAACGTTCATTTAGCTGCAAATTTATTAAAACTTCTACTCCCCTTCCCCATCTTCATCCACTGTGTTGTATGGCCTCGAAACTATCACATCCGAGGCCAATACAAGATTGAAGTGAACCCATCCGACAATGACGACGCATATCGAGATATCGCGAAAAGTTTTTTGACGAAATAGAATTCCTTTTTTTATGTTTAGCTTGCACCTTTGATTGACGGAGTGTAATTTTCCACTTTGAATGTATTCGTTTGGTGTCATCAAAGGCACTAATGACCAAAGCGCCACATCACGGTCTCTTTGAAGTTTTATGATTTAAAAAAAAAAAAATTTATGATTTTCGGAGCAGAGACAGAGTCTAGTCGGAGCCTACTTGCTGCTAACCGCTGAATAACCAGTGCAGATTGATGAGTCCTTTTGGGTTGGATTTAGCCCTAAAAGCACAAGCAGCATTGCACTGTTGCATTTTGGATGTCCGTTTTATTTAGGCCTCAGGGACGTATAATTTTTTTTTTCAATATTTAGACACTAGCAGTGCTGATAAATATTAAAAGTTATTATGTTATTATGTTGTTGCTTTTTTTCCTTGCAGTCCACCATCCCAATCGTTTCTTTGTTTTCGCTGATATCTCTTATCGTAAACCAAGATCTAAATGCTTTTATCGCAGATAATAGAGTTGATTGTAAAACGTCATACTTATATTTGTATGTTTCAGGTATCGTGATGTCGTTATCTCCAGAAAATGTCTCATCAGTTGAGCGTCGTAATATGCAATGGCGGATTAAGGAGATCCGAAGAAACGAAAACACATCGTTCAACGCGATTCCAATGATCCCTCGTGAGTACGCCCGTGGTGTTGGTGAGGGTGGACAACTGGTTGAGGGCAGTGTCTGGCGTAATGCCCTCAATAACCCACTTGTGCCACTCGGTTAGTACAGCTTTTCCTGTGATATAAAATATAGAACATGAAGAATCGCTAGAAATAAGTATTATAGTTTTGGGCCGGAATTTATGAGCCGAGAAGATGGCTGGGTGGGGCCGTCTGTATTTAGAGACTTTGAAGAAGTCTACTTAATATAGTCCATGTTTTAATCTCATACGAATCACCTCTATTATGAACGAGTTTGTTTTATGAATTATCAACAAAGTTATGAGGCGCTATTGACAACTGTCTTCCTCTATCCCTTCTAACTTCTAGAGTTCTAGAACTTCAGGAAATAGTTCCTACTGCCATTTTCTTTAATTATTCGCAGTGAATTTTGTGAATGGGGATAGTTTGAATACCTATTTGTATTGCGCATCTTGGAACCTTCAACGCAGAGATACATAACCGATGCATTTCAAGGTGTGAATGAGTTTCGTGACGTCTATCACAACGTCTAGGTAACTGATAAGACGCAGATTGCACTGATGTTATTTGATTGATGGAAATGCAACATTTACTTTATAATCTATTCCGATTTTATTGCCTTTTTGAAGAGACCATTTGCTATTTCTTTGCTTGGAAACATTTTGGCTTATAGAATAAATTTGAGGTGGTTATTTAAAGAAAGGAATTAACGCATTTGATGTTATTTAATGTATGTATTTGTAGTAATAGATATGAATTTGGGAGCTGATTCACAGCGATGTCCAAAAAGGAGGAACAAATCGTGCGAATCTTCATTTCCTCTGACCCTTCTCATCACAGGGTTATTGGGTTCAAGATCTAAACAAAACAGTCTATGGCGCTTGATGGACGTATTTTTTACCTCCTTTCCTGCGTTCTTCCTCGAGCTTGTTCCCAGCTAGCTCATGGCGGAAAACAGTCAGTGCCGGAAATTGGTGCCGTAGAAGATGTGTTCAAGGTTATGATTGGAGCAGCGCAAATTGAAGCGTACTGCGGTATATTCCGAATCAATAAAAGTCCTCGTTAAACGATTCTCATTCCATTCAAATAAGATCATTATATAAGTGCTGATCGATGATGTGGTAAATGCTCTTTATAGTTGAAAATGAATAGAGGAAACGCTGTGTATAACTTTTAAAGAGTCTTCTTCAGTTATTTGCTATCATTTGGGTTACTCATAACGCTGATTTTCACGTCAGGTGAGGGAAGGTGAGGATTTGAACGCTGTCGTTGTGTGATTCGAACCTAGTGAACTTAGTAAAACACCCCGGCAATCAAAAGAGTGCCCACAAACCACATCAGTGATTGTTGTTAATGTGGCTATTTTGAGTGTGTGGCCCGTTCTACAATGGCCGGCTTTATTGTGTCGACTAAGAACACAGTGAGTAATCATCAACCGGAAATGATGCACTTTGTGCATATCATCACGTTTCGATGAGTTTATCTTTTGCGTAGGGGATATAGAATTGTGTGGTCTCTATTTTGCATCGCATTTTCATTGCAATACGAGGTGGATTTATCGATCTGCGAGTGTGGAGAGGTAAGTAATAAAACAGGGGAAAACATTGTTCTAAAGCAGTCAGTAATGCAAAAATTTGAAAGGCGAGGAAGGATTGCGAGTTGAAAGGAATGTTTGATGTCAAAGGTGATAATGTCGAATATAACATAAAATTGGAAATCGTAAAGCAGTAACTTAGTACAAGTAATGAATTGGTGAGTTGCCCTATAGGTGGTTTGATTGAGACTGGATGACGGACTCTACTCTTTAGCTGGAACGAGTAGGGGAACATAACTGTAGTGTTGCGACTGTTCGGTTTGAAAGTTCTTAGGAACCCTGAGATGCTCTAGCTAGAAATACTAGATTTTGAGGACCGATTTGTAGTTTTTTTTTTTCTGCAAACCCTTGAATTTTAATATCTCCGATGTTATCCTGACAAAAGATTAAATGTCTGCTAGGGATGATGGTTGATAAAGCGACGATTCCAACATAATAAGATAGGCCTCGCACTTCGATCAGTGTAATCAGCTTTCATTAGTAATTAGTGGAATGTTCGCAAGTTGTAGGTATGTTGGCAACGGTTGGCTGTCTTGTGGGGATGTGTCGTGCAACACTTCAACGCAATATGATGCGTGCACAATTGTATATGCGTGGACGTGTGGCTGCACAATTCTTCACCGTTTGCGTGCTTGTGGGTGGAGTGCTGGCTTATGGCAACTTCGACCCGTCGAAATTCGTTGCTCGCAAAAAGGATCCGCAATCAGAAGCGAACTCAACCACTCATAGTGAACCTATTTGAGTGTCGTCTAATGCAGCAGCTAAATATTCTTTAAAGAATATTGGCGACTTTATTATTGCTCATGTATTTGCTTGTTTTCAATAAAAACTTATAGGAGAGTGATTTGTTCTTGAATTTTGTTTCATCAAAAAAAACATCGATATGTTTTCGATATTTTTTTGGGGAAAAAGTTTTACTTATGATTTATGTGTAGGATTTTTGTAGTGGTAAGGAAAGAAATGAAGGTTATTGGGGACAAGCATTGCATATATTGTTTACGATATCGAAATAGATGTGCACATAGTTTTAGATCAAATCATTTATTCATTTTATTTTGATACTATTGGTATTTGTGAATCTTTAAACATTTAGAAATGAACTCTTTGTTGAGAGTTGTTTTGATTTGCTAACTAAAAATGGTTGTAGATATGATTGAACTCTTCTAATGTAGAGGAGTGGAAATAATGGAATCAAAATATTTCGGTCTTGTAATTTTTGGGCGCATTTTCTATTGCAATACAAGAAAATGATGAAAATAATCGATAGTCTGTGAAAAGTTTGCAAATATTATGTCTATTGGCTTTTAATTAAGAGCCTTGATGAGTTTAATACGTTGAGTTTATTGAAAAATTTTGCAGAAACGAGTCGAATCTGCATTTTTATAATTGAATAAAAAGGGAGAAGTGCAAATGTTCTTTCGAGGAAAAAAGACCTGCTAGTTGGTGCACCTTGTTTGTCTATGCTTAATGATGTACTAAAATATGGTACCTTTGTAATATACCTTTTTTTGCCGTTTCATATATATCTCCTTTTTGCAGTATTACTCATCAGTAATAAGTGTAAATTTTTGAGTGGATGAAAGCGTTGAATACATAAGAAAGTTGTCGTGCATGTATTTAAAGAGTAACTTCCCTCACACAGTGAATCATTCTTTCGATTGATGCATTCGATCACCGTAACTTATGATGACGTTGTTTAGTGATTCACCTAGACTTGATCCCACCGAGCGTGAGCATGTTGCATTGAAATGGATGCAATCAACCAACCGGCTGGTTATTCAGGTAAAACAGGTTACGATTAGTGGGAGATGTTTTATGCTCGTTGTGTGATTACTGCACACACCAACTACTGCAATTGCCTTTCGCTTTTTACTGCAAACAACGGTGTTATGGCGAGTTTATATTTGTATGCATGATATCTTTTTAAAGGAGCATCTATGCGACAACGCTAATGCGTTTCATGAATTCAGAATGCCATCCGAGAGGAAACAGTTATTCTAAATCGATGAAACGTCTATGTGAAGCTATTCCCCATTGAGTTTATATTCAGATAGTCTCCAAAATGAAGTGCTTCTGATAGGTCGATTGCAGAATGAGAATACTTCTACTCTGTAGTTGCGAAATTGTATTTCAAACTGTTGAACGAGCACCAGAACTAGGTCGGGAGCTCAATTCATTTGCTAGTAAAGAGTGCTGGATAATCTTTCAGTGATGATGAAATCAGCACTCAAAACTTCATCAAGCTGTATCACTTGCTTTAATGAGAACATCAGTGTTAGGCTTTATTAGTGACGAATTTAGTTTCCGCTTTGAGTGTGGCATCCGTTTGACCTTAATTTTATTAGTCGTTGCATTGTGTTCGTTTATTTAAGGTTTTCCACATCTTTCAAATCTTCTTCTTTGCTCTCTTGTTTGATTTATGAGAGCATTTGGTGCTTTGTTCAATCATTTACAAGAGGTAGACGAGCAACGACTAACAATTAATGTACCAGTGGAGCATCTTTCCGCTTGCTTCTTGAAAATTAGTGTCGATTCTTTTTTTGACAGTTTAAAGTGCCCTTAGGGAAGAGCGAGCGGAAATGTGTCTCTCTCACTTACATTTTATTTGCAAAATATTCCTTTTCGAAGGGGGGCAATAATTGAAGAATACGATAGCCGTATCCTCGTTAATAGATGCACTCTGAAGAATGCGTTTTTCAAGAAATCTAGGAGAAAATTTTCTTTTAAAACAAGATTCACTACAGAAACCCCCCCCCCAGGGGGGTAAGTGGTGAATGACGCAGTCCATCTCATGCCTGTTGCAATCATGCTGAATTAGGGATCATTTACAAGAATGCGAGCGTCACGTAGCCTTTCGATGCGTGCGTATGCGACGCGGTCGGCATTCGTTGTGTTTGTTGCACGATCGATTGCAAACACTTTACGCAGAGTTGCCTCGATGGTGCATTCGTGTCGTTGCAACTGCGCCCATTTGTGGTTTTGCGAGTGGGGTGAAGTGGTTTCGATGCAGGTATGGAAGGTGATAGGGAAGAGTCAGGTTTGGGGGATTTGCTGGTAAAGATTGCTCCTATGTTCTTGAACTGCATTGATCTGTTGTATACAGTATGAATTACTCATATCTCAGGAAGTAGAGTACAAGTTCACCTAAATCTACAGTTTGCTAATCACAGGCGGATCTTGTACCCGCGATGATAAAGATCGTATATGTGATAGGTTTGAATCATTTTCAGTTGCTACAATTACATAAAAATAGTGCTATATGGGAATTTTCAATTGCCACTTCATAGAAGTGCATGATGCATTTAGGTGAGGCTTGATTAGTTTAATTGCAGTTTCCATTTAGATTCAGATATTATTCCCTTTTTTCAATAATTTTTTTCCTACAAATATAATGCAATGCCAAAAGTTGTATTCTACTTTTTATTATTAATCGTAACTAAGAACTTTTAGCGTAATCCCAGTAGAGCTACAACATGTTGGTTGATTGTGATAGCGTATTGATGTGTGAGGATTGGGATTACACGCCGAATTAGGTCAAAGATGCTTATCGCACTCTTGCGTCTGTCAATAATCGCTGCTCGACGGTATTTACAATGTGAAATGCAATCAATAATCGCTGCTCAACGATATCGTAAATATCGCAGAGTATTATTTTTATTTTTCACCTCTTTTCAAAAATTTTTTGTCTCAATATAATTTAGATGAAATATCTGCTGGAAGTGACAGATGGATTTGTTCTTATTTGTTTATGTTTGTTTGGGTATGATGAATGAAGTGCGCCAATCGAGAAGACGTTTTCCTTTCCTTTCAATTGCACATCGTTTCGATTCCTTATTGTCGAGCAATTTGATAGATTCGTAAATAGGAGATCATATATGACACTTTCGATGTTAGAGTCGATTGTTGATGTTCGCGATTGCGCTAAACATTATCGATTTAGGATCTCTTCGAATCATTACATCACATATTCAGAAAGCGTTGCTTATATCGCTTCCGAATTGCTTAAAATCTGAGCCCTCTAGCATACCTCAGATAGGCAAACGTTTTTGCTCGAAGAGTGAAAAAAGAAGAGGGTGGGAAGTGAAGTGAGGTGGGAGGGGGAGGGGTAGGAGTTAATTCGAATGTTTTTCAACTATAGAGAACGTTAGTTGGATGTCGTATGAATATGCGAAGAATAATATCGTTATTTTAATTAGCGATACATATATAACGATGTTTTGATATAGTGAAATGTTTCGGTTGAAGCGTTCACATTCGAGAATAGTCGATTTGCTATGAAATGAGAATGACGTTTTGCAATGAAATCTTGCAGCATTAATGCATCCTCTTGCCTTTGTGAGGAAATGCATTTCGCACTAAAGATAGGACGATGTGATCACTTTTGTATACGCATCGTTAGTAATATCGTTTTTATGTTTTCTTTTTTTAATGGGACAACTCACCTGTCTGCTATGTGAGTCAGGTATCTTCATTCGTGTATGATGCGCACTAACCAAGAAATGCCGACTTTATAAGAGGTCTTTTATTCATTAGGAAACATTTACAGTGGAATTAATTGTGCTCGATGTTTACGTTGATTGCTCATGAATAAGCTGATTGAGTGATTGATGAGGTGCTATTAGTCGTCTTGCTGAAAATAGACACCTCCGATAGTGTTGGATTTAATGCAACTAGGGCCTTGAATTTACAACAACAATCTTTACTTCACACAAATAAAACAAACTTGTAGCGTAAATTTCTGGAGGACTCCCTCCTCCAAAGGTATGCAAAAAGAAAACGATAGACTTTAGAGAACAGACAGCTCGATACAAGCACTTAGACTTTTTGAGTTTTTCGAAATCGCAGTTTTTCAAGGGAAAGAGACTTATTGAATGGGAAAGTTTTAGGTTGTTCGCAAGTTCCAAAATAACGTAGTTTTATTGTAGACAAGTAGGTAATGATATATTCCATTAATATTCGAGGAACTCATATTCGAGATCGGGAAGGGAAAGTTGCTGCTGTTCATCTTAAAGAGGGGTTGATAAGTGAAGGGGGGGGGAGGAGGGAAGGATTATAAGTATTTTCGGTGCAATGTTTGATTTATAATTTACAAATGGTGACATTACGTCAGCTGTAAAGTTCTATTGACAAAGTGTTACAGACGATATTCTTGAAAAGGAGTGATAGGTTATGATTCGATGAAAGCTGATCAACCATCTCAAAAAATCTATTACTGATGGCGATTTCATTCGTCAGTTCCTGTTTTATCTCGTCGATCATCACGCTAATCTTGGCAGCTTTTTCCCTTTTGCCCTTCCAATTTATCTAAAAACGTTTGACAAGCGCTGTAAATATCTAACATCTGATAACCTCTTTATGAAGTTTGCGTGCACAGATTTCTGGTCTCAGAGAAAAACTGAAGGAAGCAAACTCTGAACATAGTTCGGAGAATGTTCAATATCTGCTAGAATTCATAATAACTTGGCCCAAGAAAAAAAATCATATTCATAGTGTGTGATTAAGAAATTTTTCTTTTGCATAGGAACTCCTATTTGCCTCCCTTCTCTCTCATCACTCAAAGATTTCATGTAACAAATAAGAATCGATGAGGGAAGATTTCATTTCGTGGAGTTGAAGTTGAAGCCAATTTTGGCAGATCACTCTCACTGATGCTTAAGTGTTGTTGTCTCTCTTATCGATAAGGATCATCGTTGATCTATAAGATAAGTAAACGGAAGTGCTACTTGTCATCGTTGCGAAGAGTTGAAGCGATGCCCAGTCGATATGCTCAATGAAGCAATCGAATTTCTCATTGGTAGTGATCCGTTTTGTTTAATCGCCTACACAACGATCTATTCATGTTGATATGGTGTTTATGTAACCAACTTTTCTTGCAATCATCTGTCAAGTGGTGGCTCCACCTTCTACATATATTTTTATTCCACAATTTTTATGCCTTATATTGTTACAGTTGTGGTTTCTTCCCCCAGTATGAATAAAAAATCGCCCACTGTTTATTCGTTGAGAAAACAAATTCCTGAATGAAGATAAAATAGAGTAAGGGGGTGATGTTTACATTCTCTTCCAATGGTGATTAAGAGAAGGTCGGGTATTTCATTTCTAGGTAAAGCATTAGATCAGATGCAGTGCGTCTAAAAATTTCAAGTTAAATGAAGAAGTGTATTTTATTATCAATTAAGCTAGAGTACATTGGTATTGTTGCATAATGATGAATTAATACGCGCACTCGAAGGATTGTGGCTGAAGATGTACTGTTGTTTCATTCATCCTCTACCGTTTACCTCTATCTGTAGAAGTTATAACTTCAGATACTCTCTTATCTCCTATCATTCAACATTAATGGCTGTTATTATATGACAGGGATTTATTTTCATTTTTATAGGCGTATGGATAGCAAGCTTTAAGATTTTAAAGTGCTAATAGCTGAGATGACCGCGTTATTGCATAATTTGCATTGCTTGCGAGATTATTAACTTTTTAGAGCGATTGTATTTTTAGTTTACAGGTGCGGTGTATCATCTATTTGTGGTATCCTTCATAATCCCCTCCCACCTCCTCTTCGACACTTCGCACTTATCGATCGTTAACGAAGATGCGCGAATACAAAATCGTCGTTTTGGGTAGCGGTGGTGTTGGCAAAAGTGCTCTCGTAAGCTTTCATTACCATTTTTATGTTACTTCTATTATTTATTAATTGTGTTCTCAGTTGCTTAAAATCAGCATTTTACTTGTTTATAAATAAAACTTTAATAGATAACTGAAATATTTATCAATCGACTTTACGGTTGAACGGGACATTGTCCCCGACTCATTATTCACTATCGCATTATCAAACAATGAATAGTCGCAAAGTGGATATCACACAGAAAAGTGGATGTGCTCTTTAATACTACTAAGTTTAAGGGGGATAGAAGGGGGGGGTGGGACAAGTAAGATATAAGCCTCGAATCAATTAAAATAATTTTAATCGTTTCAGACGGTGCAGTTTGTGCAGGGCATTTTCGTGGAGAAATACGACCCGACTATAGAAGACAGCTACAGGAAACAAGTGGAAGTGGATGGACAGCAATGTATGCTCGAAATCCTTGATACTGCTGGCACCGTGCGTTCTTTGCTTGATTGTTCTTGCTCTTTCTGACGTCCTATCCATGGAAACATTGTGAATTCTCTCTCAAATTTTGGGGGAAGAGGTATTGAAAAGGCGAAAATGGTTTTTTTAAGAGAAAATTCTAAGAGTTTCGGCGAAGAGAACAAATATTATATTTATAGACGTTTGAATAAGAGGAGAAGCGTGCAAGAAAGATGCCACTATATGCAGCTTCGCCATTTAAAGCAATTAGTTTCATGAATAACCTACAGAGAATAAGATATAAGTATTAATGTATATATGTTGCATATATATAACGTACACTAATGTACACTCTGGCTGCTCATATAGAATGCCTATAAAGGTATCAGCCGTTGAAATGAAATTCCAATTGATGTAAGGTGTGATCAGATTTTGGGCCTTTCCAAATACCTATAACTCTTTCCTAACTTTTATTGATCAAGTAACGGGTAATCTCACGTTATGCCTATCGAATTTTGCAACTCTACCTGCAGAGGTTCGCGAGTTGAAACCATTAGGCAGATACACATTGTGTACGTGTAGACATGACATCAGCGCAAATGAAAATAAATAAAGAAGATCCTTTCACGTGCTTAGCCACTTTAAAATTGCTGAAGTTCTGGAAAAATGGATTCATGGTGGGATGGGAACATAGAGGGAAAGAATTTGACCGTGCAAACTCAAGCTCTTCCTTCCCGTTTTGCTTGTTAATTTTTTGATGCCTGTTCATGCACAAAAGGGAACTGATTTCTAATGTAACGTCATTAGATTTTAGAATGTTAATGGCAGATTAACAATGCTGATAATGATAGCAGAGAAATGTCATCAAAATACCATCTTTTTTTTGCTTTCTTTAGTAGCAAGGTCGGTTCGCCATAGGCTTTTTGAGATTCGAAACTTACGGGGATTGCGATGCATCTATTTCAGAACGATCAAAAAGGTGAATATGAAGGGAGTGCTGAGAAAATATTTTCGTGTCGAGGCACGCAATTGCTTGATTTTAACTGTTTTCAGCATAAAATATTTATGTAGTTATAATGCGGAAAAATCGTCGAAAATGGTTCCCTCGAGATAATTGATCCTTTGAGGGTATTTAATAATGGTTGTTCTTATCGAAACAGTTCTTTCATCCGATTTTCTCATTAATAGAATGCAATATGAGGTTCAGAATTTTAAAGTTCCCTCATAGACGATACATCGAATGTCTTTTATTTCATTATAATTGGTTGCCTTTTCATTTTTTTAAAATCTTTTTTAGTGAGTACCATTCTTTTATTAGCTCGTTCAATATGGTTGACGTTCCATATGTAATGTGGTCATTTTATTAGTTTGTTAATTTCTGCTTATCACTGGCATACAAATGGATAGAAATGAGGCAACTTCCGGCTTCAAGCTCTATTTGGGAGGTTTTTTTCTTTTGCTGAAATTGAAAGAGCTGCTATATTTTACATCTCTTAGCGAAATTTTTTCGTTTTTCTTGAAACTTTTTCTCTGAATTTTCATGCATGTTTAAGTTACAATTGGTTAGGCAAAAGCTTTTTATTGTTCTATTGGAACATCCGTCACGCATATCAACGGTGCCGTTTAAGAGTATTTAACCGGTTGAAGCGGCGCAAAATTTTGATCAGCATTAGGTTGTCACTGGAAGCTCTTTCAGTTGATGGGAACCGAAAAACTTTTTGAATATAGTTTGATTTTGGGAAAGTGGTATATTAGCCGAATTATTTTCAGGTTCCGATGATATTGGTTGGAAATAAGTGTGATTTGGAAGATGAGCGCGTTGTAGGCAAGGATCAGGGACAAAACCTGGCACGTTCTTTCAATAGCGCATTCCTCGAAACTTCGGCAAAGGCAAAAGTGAACGTCAATGAGGTAAGTGCAACGCCAAATAGCAGTCGCTTCACTAATTGACGGCCAAAGTTGCTTGTTTATGCTCTAGATCCGTAGATGGTGGAAGGGCATGCATTCTTCGAGAGGTATTTTATCGTCGATCGATCTTCATTCGACTACCATTTCAAAGGGCGACGACAAGTAAATGTTTGTGTGTCGATACTCACAGATTGTATGCGAAGTGTTAAGGGTTACCAATAGTTGTTTATGATGGAATGCAAAGTTGATAATGTGCATCGCGTTGATATCGAATCTGTTATGATGTGTTATGAATATTGCTGTTGTCGCATAAACTGTTTGCAATATCGTTCAGTATGCTGTTGGATGTATCGTTCAACAAGATAGCTTCTGAGATGCAATAGGCAATGTAGGTTGTGTCACAAAAGGATTGTTTTGCTTAGAGGGGATCTTTATTGAATTTCAGAAGAGCTGAATTGTCTTTATACTATTCGATAAGAAAAGTAGTGTTCTAGCAGCAAAAGACATTTGGCCAAAAGGATGATTAGAAGTTCAGCCTCCGGTTATAGGTTGCATGTACAGTCGATGTGTCGCAAGTAGCCATTGAAGAACTGCTCTAAAATTGGTTCCTAAACAGTAGCACGTGTGAAATCTTCAAATCATTCGTAGCATTATTGAGGGCATCTGAATTTTTGCTTGGTGAGGGAAAAGGCGAGTTATACGCTTTAGAAGCAACATTCAATAAATGTTGTAAAGAGCGAGCTTGTTTGCAGGTTTTTTACGATTTGGTTCGACAAATCAACCGCCGCTACCCTGAGTCGGGTAAACGACAAAGCGGATCATCGAAGTGCTGTTGCTCGATTATGTAAAGGTAACACTGCACAGTCTTGCCTATACAGCAGTTGACGAACGATTCAACTGCTCTACGAAACTGGCTTCTCTAACACTGAGTGACGGTAGTTGAACGGATACCTGTCATAGATAGAAATATTTCCTAATCCTACCCTCGCAATTCTTTCTGGTGTTCCCTCCGAATCATTTTCATGTTAAAACAGAAGATGAAGATGGATTTAGATTGAAACGCAAAACAAGTTTCGGAGAAGGTGGGGAAAGAAGTTTGGAACGAGAGGGGGAGAGGAAAGTAGGAAGTATTATCTACCAAAGGTTTTTGCGAAGATATAAGTGGGCGTGATTTGATGCTTGGTTAGTGATGAAAGGACAAATCTCGCATTACAGTATGTTCAACTATCGGTGAAACAACTTTTCTTATTCGTTTTATTATAATAATCTCTCCTACTTTCATCTGATTGTTGGTTTTAACATTTGTCAATGTTTTTCATTTTGTTTTCGGCGTACTTTCTTGCTTCGCTGTTTTCAGCTGTCGGGCATTAAAAAGTGATTTTCCTATGAGCGCGAATTACTGTGACTGCATGAACANAGAGCTTCCAAGTGTGATGATGCCGAATATATCGTTCTTGATATAATGAAACAAATGACTAGTTAAATATTCTGAAAATACAGAAACGATTATGTGGATTCAATAGAGTGGAAGTTTTTGAGCGTTCAATTGCTGAATATGCCACTTTTAAAAATATATAAATTGTGGATTCTTGGAGGGGAGGAGGAGTTGAGGGAGAGGAAGGAGGGAGCGAGGAAGTCACAACTTTCCGTTGACCAAAGTTGACATTTTCAGCATCCGCATGCATGAATACACTCAATATTGGAGCTTAACGCTTCGCTGAACATTGCCCAAATACTTTTGTTTCAGTTGCCTAGGACTCCTGCATAATGGAGAAAATGAGATGGATAAATATTAGTTAAATATTTATAGAAGCTTGAAAAAAACGGCCGTTTCTAAGGGGAACACTCAACGATTGTGGTTTCTGATTTCCAAAAAGATGTTTTTTGAGTCGTTATTTCCAATTTTTGATTCATTTTCGTTTACTAAGTTTTAAAAATTTGAAAGGTTTTACCTCACAGATGTATCCATTTTTTTTCTTTGTATCTGTAGAATCACCGGTTGCTTGGGGGTGTTGCTTCAGCTTGAATTAGGGTTATTTACTTTTGATTGCGGGATATGGGTGGAATGTGATATTTGTCGCGATATGGCAATGTGGTGCGTAGATGATTAAAAAAAAGAAATATATTCGTATAATGCCTATGTTTTGAGCTTCTAAAACGATTTATAAGTACTGCGATAGGTAGGGATATTGCTAGATCAATTAGTATCGGATATTATTTGAGCAAAATCTGATTGCATTCGACGTTGCACTCAGATTTTAGTAGTTAGAATGAGTATTACTATGTTGATATCAAGTATTTCGCAATGTGTTCACATATCTTTCTGTTGTTGTTCGCTGCGTTCTCTGTTTTATCTGTCTATCCTCTCCATTGCTATCTATACTCTTGTATAATTATCACTTCCTATTTAATATAAACTATTGTTGTGAATATTCTCGTTTATCTGTTGGTTTTATGGCGTTTCGCACTGAATTCAACGCTCGTATGTTTTGATTTGAAACATTTTTCTTTTTAAAATAAATATTGAAATGTGGTCTTTTCTTACTCATATAAATGAGTGTCTCAAGTGCAATGAAAATTTGCTGCAATTAGGTGTTCGACGATGACAAATTCATATCTAAGAGTTGAACTTGTGCATCATTGATGGAACGAATGAAAACGTTCCATGAAATTCAGAAGACCAACTTCTCGAATCACGGGTATTCAAAGAATTTAGGGGATCAAGATGCTTGAATATTATATCGATTCCATGAATGTTGTTGTGCACTTTTAATGTCAACAAAAAAATCGTTGAATGGGGGAATAATGGTGGTGTGACAGAACTTTTAGGTGAGATAAGCTTTCCATCACATTTGCCATTGATGACATTGTGTCCATAAGCATAGTTATGTGTGTTAACCTGTCCGCTAATTTCACTCCACAAATCGATGCAACTAGAGTTATGAAATTTGGTGTGTATTAGTGACACATCATATACCATAATTCATACTGATCAGTCATCTGTAGAAGAAATAACGGCGGAAAAATGAAACCATCTAAGCAACATATATGTGCGCAGGCAGCTGATTTGAACTAGTCGTTTTGCATATTTGCTAGTCATTGAGAAAGTAATCGATTGGGTGAAGCAGTACAGAAAGTACATGTCGTGCCATCTCCACTGGTGCGCTTTTCAACTTAGTCTAAATGAACAAAACTGCACTGTTAAAATCTGCTAAATTTTCTTCGAAATATTGATAAATGCAATTGCAGTTGCTGCGAGGATTAACATATCTTCAACGACTATTACAAGTGACACGTGAACCCGGCGTGGGATTTCTGCAAAAATGCATCTGCACAATTAGTTCGCAGTAAAGCGGCTGCTTGCTCGTTGTTTACGCAGCATCGTAACGCGTATTACGAGATGACTAAACACGTGAGGACAACAATCCCTCTCGCAATTCGAAAAAATGAGATAATTCAGTGGATGGATTTGCTTGATTAGCTGTGTTGGGGGATAAACGCTTGTGACCGATGAGATATTCTCGATCTTTAAGAATATTTTCCTCGATGCTCCTCTCTTCCAACAACATATCCGCTCACTCCTCCTGTCTCATTGAGCACTGACGTTGAATTTACTCAGTTCCATAAAAAAGTTCCCTACTTGCAGCTATGCAAAAATCCAATAAGCCTTTATTATGCTACCACTTCTCTATCCAACATCACACAGGCCTTACGAACTATAGATTCTTTGAACACTCCGAATAAAGTCGCCTTCCGGATTTCAGGACACTCAGAAATACTCCAAAATACCCAATCATGGTCGGCCTCTATGAATTCAGAAATCATTCAATACGTTACTACTCACAAAAAAACCGGAAATATGGAGCCGAAAAAGTTTGCACTTGAAATGTTTTTGCAGGTAATAAAAGCGATGTTAAGCACTTCTGTTTATAAAATCAATCAATGGGTTATATAAAATTCGGCAACTTTTCTCTTTCTGGAGTGTTTTAAGTATATTCATGATGAGTAAATGCTCTACTGGTTGAGTTGAAGTAGAGTAAAGTAAAGTAAAATAAAAGTAAAGTATAATAGTTCTCATAAAACTGTATGGACATTAATAAGGGTAGCAATTTTAATAGAGAATATGGCACACAATATATGAAATAAACGGAGATCACAATAATGGATGCATCAGTTCGTTATGAATAATAAAAAAAAGTATGCGAACATAACGCAACATTCGATACAATAAATCGAATATAATTTTTGTATAAACGATTAAATGAATTTATATCATTCACCGTTGTAAAATTCAATTGGTAATGAATGATATTTCGTTGAAAGCATTTCAATCGAAATACAAAAAAACAAATGCAAATCAACACTGAAACCAATAAATCATACTTATTGATGGCAATGACAAGTGAAGAGATTAGACAACCCTCACAAAAACCGTTCAGTTAAATCAACTCATTAATAATGACATATATTTTTACATGAGTTTATACAGTTTTTAAATTCAGCAATTTTATTTAAAATATGCATTATTCTTTATTTGATATATGGGGAATTAGACGATGTTTTTTTTAAATGAATATTAGACGAGAATTTGCTACCTTCCTAATTATCAATCATAATGAAAATACTACCGCATGGTAATCATTCATCTTTGCTCTATTAAAAACGTAAACAAACTTTCCCATTACACCCTAAAGAATGTAGAGCAAATTTTTCTAATATAATCGCATATGACAGCCGTGTGCACGTAATTCTCGATAGAATCCACAACTTTACTACTATGACTGAGTCATTCATCTATCTCCATCGAATATTTATGACGTCATTGAAAATCTTCATTTAAAGCTGATAATTATCAACACCACATTTCGCTATCAATAAATACTTCCCTGAACGGTTTCACAACAAAAAGAAAAAAACACTCGAATACAACAGAAATCAATTAAGATACGGTAGTACGTGAATCAGGCAATGCGCAACATTTTGCAAACTTTTTTGTGTTCGTCTTGATTTGTTCGACTACGATAACGATTGCAGTTGCGAACAAACGATTTCGCAGACTGGAAAAAAACGACATTTGCCTGAGGCGAATCTGCCGTTTACCGAGAAAAAACATTTTCAGCTTTGACATCGGCGCAGTTCTGATTGCGGCAATTCATTAATTAAAAGTTCAGTCGAATTTATTGTAGTGCACCTCACTACATCATCTACACTATCGAAGCGATCGTCTTCTTGCTATTTTCTAATTTAGAATCCGCAAGAAAACTTATAGAGAACATTAAAAGAAACTACTTAATATGTTATCACAATGCACATTGTACCGTATCTCAAAAATAGAACCCGCATTATTGAAGCCCGACAGCATTTCTAACAAAACGCCCTCGTTTTCACCCAGACCGTCCTGTAGGGCAACTGCTGACTGTGCGCACGGTGAACGGGCTCGGCGAGCAGATCGAACCGATATGTGGTGTCTGGGGAGAGATCGCTTACCGTTGTCTCGATAATCCCATCAATATCATCGCTACCGTAGTCGTCCGCAACGCTCAGGTACCCTTTAGATGGTTGATTTACGTTCAACTGTCGATCCGCAAAATGCGTATAGCAACCGACGAGATCTGTCTCAGGCATTTTGCCTGAACATAGATTTGCATGTTTGCTGACCAGCTCTTCTAAATAGTGTACAGTTTCTTTCCTTCGATAAAGACAGTACCGTATATCAGCATCGGCTGCCTTTAGCCATTGCAGCGTTGTGGAAGAGCAGCTTCGTCGTGTTTCCTTAATGCTAAACAAAAACAACTTTAGAAATGTAAAAATTTCACACAAGCATTCAATTTTAAAAAAATTAGCGGTCAACAGGCATTAAGAAGTGCACTTCCATAATATCTCGAAATCCAACTGGAAGATGTTCCAAAGATCTATTATAAAACCTCAGATAAAAGATCTGTCGTGATAATCCTCATCTTCAATCGTCTCCGTCTCGTTTCCGAAATGAATGAGCTCACCTCTATAGAACCCCCCTTCCAATAATTTCCCCTTCCTTGAAAATCTATAACTGTGAACGTTATTCGAGTTTATCTAGTGCATATAATCCTTAATCCATCAAAAGAAGATGCCACAATTTCAGTTCTCTGCCTCGAGGATTCGTTCGGTAAGATGTGTTGGAAAAAGCTGATATTGTTGATGAGTCATCAAATGGCGCCAGTAAACGCCTCTGTTTCATCAATCATTCAGATATTTCAGTGAGTTAACGCCGTCCAATGCAGCAATTTCTTTACACAAATCTGTTTCATACCATTGAAGCAAAATATCATTAACATTCTATAACTCTATACAATACTCATTGTTTGCGATTAACATCAGTGCAATTCCGATCCGCATCAAGCAGCTATGTTTGCGACCAATATGAATATAAAGAAAATTCGATATTTCCTCTCCCTCATCCTCTTTAGAAAATTCAAGGATTTTTATAAGTTCAGAGGTTTAATTTGCTAATCTTGGCAATACTCAGGTCTGTCTACATTGGTTGGTTTGCCCTAGCTCCGAGACCATCTAATTCCCTGCCTAATACAATCATTTCACACAATGTTATCTTTAAAATTTTCGATAAATTACGCAATCGTCGGTTGCTAAATTATCAATCGGCAACATTAAAAAAAACCAACAACATAGGGGATCCCTTCTACCATCCCGGGCGCGTATTTTTCTTGTCAACGAAAGAATCGGATCGTGCAAATAAACCCACCCTTCTCTAATCTAGCCTGTCCTAATGCCTTGAAATTACCACCTACAAAGCAATATCTGTGATTGTCTGTTGATAGCAGAGTGCGAAGAAAATATCTGTGATTGTCTGTTGATAGCAAGTACGAGGAAACAATAAGCTTCATAAGGGGATGTTTTCGAACAGATAGTATTGCATCCTACCGCTGTGCGTTAAAATCTTCATTCACTTCGCCTCTTTGCCTCAAATAATACATGACGGTTTTTGTTCTACGACGTTTTATGAATGTTCACTTGGCTTCCTCTTTTGCTATTCCAGTATTCCATGACTCTCTACCGAACACAATTATTTTACACAGTGCAGCGTCAATAACTCAAAAACATTTGCAAGATAACCTGGTATCATCGGGCAGTTGCGGGTACGGGCTTCTTTCAGGATTGGTACTCGCCCATAAGCGAAATACCTTCGGTTTCGAGTCGTCATTGATGATCTGGATAGTGAGATGTCCCGAGAGGGCATTCATAACCAGGAAGCGTCGGAAGCCACTGAATGGGTCGGATCGTCGTAGAAGACGTCCGTTACGATAAATTGCTACACGAATATAACCATCGCAAGCATGCAGCACTAGCAAAACCTGAAATTTGGCATTAATTTTTATTCAAACATCACTATCGCACAATGAACACTATAGGTTCTATTTAAGCTAGTAGTTTTTAAGTTTTATAATTATAGCCAACTTCAGTATCGCTTAGAGTTAACTGATGACACTACTCAATAAACAATGAAAACATTATCCACACATCTACAGTAATATGAATCTCTCATAAATTAAAAGGCTGAAGTGGAACCCACCAAAAGCATCAAGTACCGCCAACCAGTAGCGATATAACCCACAAATTTCAGATATCGTAAAATCCCGTTTATAAAAACCTGGACAGCGCAACATGAAAATGTCTAAATCAACACTCCCTATTTATCGCATTCTTTCTTTCCTTTTTTTTAAAAAAATAGATGTTTGCAATGATACGAGTTCATGCAGGCACTACTTGTTCGATAGTACACTCCGCTCGGAAAACAGTAAACGCTATAAGCCGTCGAATTTCGAAAACAGATACGATAAACAGTATTCGTGTAGATATCAGCTTGAACAATTCAATCCGGATAACAAAATGAATTGCATATTACGACTGTAGAGAATGTGAATGAGCTCAAAAGTTTTTTAAAATTTTTTCTGTTTGTAAATAATGATGCATGCAATTGTATAAAGTGAATGTTATTCTTTGTTGCTTTTCAAACATAAAATTCATCGAATTGCGCTGTTTTACTTCATGCAATGTCTAAATGGTTGATGAGAGCTTTTGAAGGATTTCAAGTTGTATTTATTTACGAAATGCATATATAACTAACTACACGCGATATTTAACAAAGAGAAATGTTTCCCAAAAGGCAACTGATTGGGTTGCGCCAACTTGCCAACATCAACCTTTTCCCATGGGAAGTAATATCAAGAGCAAAATCTCACGCACAAGTGTCTTCTTGACTGCATATTCCATGCGATATATTCAACTCTTTGTTTCACATTTCCCTTGAAGATTAAAAAAATAATTCAAAAGATTTGTGAATGATGGTTTTCAAATTTCCAACAATATTATCTCATTGCGTGAAAAAAAATGAGAAATGCAATTCCACTTGATTAACAATAGTAATGAAATATAGAAGAATGTTTAATTTTGTGTAGTATCTGAAATAAAAGTCATGAGGGTCTTTTCTAATTTCCAGTTGTGAGATGCATGAATACTTGAAATTTGGCTTTGAATAAACGGAATCATCACTTCCGATCAGAATAAATTCCCAACAATTCCCAACGAAATACTTTTCTTTTATGAATTCGATTGTGAATGCAAACCATAAACGAAAGTAAAGAGTATAAACGAATGATCACCTTCTGTTGATCAGCACTTCGATAGCGCACTGAGAAATCAAAGCTCTGTGTTGCTCCTTTGAAGCCAGCCAGTTTACCGGCCTGGAGATGAGCATCCGATAAACGACTTTCCTAAAAACCTATCAATCTTATTGTCATCTGAAATAATTGAATAATTAGGCAATCATCTCCAAAGGCAGCGATATTGTGTCCTTATATTCATACGAAACTGATAATAGACTGTCATAAAACCACAACTGCATCCTTGTTTACCTTCATAGATTGCGTTCAAATCATGGCGATCGTAAGCAATGACAAAAACTGAGAACGGAGGCAATTGTTACCACTTTTTTTTGCTCTCGAGAGCAGCTGGAAAACTTATTCGCCAACTGCCAAAAATTTTTTTTTTACCTGACTTCTAGACCAACAAACAGTATAGCTAAGGAGGCAGTAGTTGTTCATATTGTACCTATCCATCTAAATAAGAAATCTGCCAAGGAAAAACCTAACCAGCAGAAATAGGTTCTCAAAAAAAGTTACCAAATAGAGAACAGATTTAGTGAAGTGGAAATTCGGATTAATCGACCATAAATTTATGTTTCACATTTTATCACCTATGCTTTTCACTGCTATACAGAGTTTCATTTACTAATGGTTTCACCTTATCTCGACGTTTCGATGTTTTCTCCTTCTTCTGCTTCTCTTTGGGTGTTCCCGTATCGGGTAAAAATATTTCCACTGGTCTTAGCGCACTCGTGCCTCCGCTTAGTGCATCACGGAAAAATACAGTAACATAATATCGACGACCAGTCTATAACGCACTACTTTAAGTAATATAATTCGAAAGTTGAAACAAAGTTGAAATATAAAACTGCAGAAATGGAAGTAGTGAATCAACCTCTCATCTATTGCCGCCAACGTTTCCTATAGAAATAACATGCCTCAGGTGATGTAGAATATGAACTTGATGAGCAGGTTATTATGAGGTTTAGCGGTATAAATCCTTGCAAGAGTTACTTATGAGGCTCCATTTACTCACTCTTCAATGGAATTCCACTCAGTTTCAAAACGGTTATGTGGCTAATTTTTGTCAGTAAACTTAATATATCTAATAATCATTTGTCATCCATCTGCTAAATTGGTTAAACTTTCCAAAAGTGAACAATTATATCGCAGTCGCCCTTGCAGAAAATGAATAATGTTATAAGTGGAAGGAATCATACAATGTAAAATAACTCTCCCTTAATCATTGAACAATTAAAAGAGCTAATTAGCTGTCAATAGTTAAATTTTTCAATGATTTCAGATATGCGATAAACTACTATTCCACACTATTTTACATAGTCGGTCCGATGAAGAGTGTGCAATGCTCCATTATACCTTGCTATGCAGCATTTAGGTGCCGATTTCGATGTTTTTTATACAAGGAAATCATTGGTAAATGGATTTCGGAAGCAGTCGAATGTGAGGAAGTTTCTATTTTATCACTTTAATTTCATAAATACTAACCCTCATGTTGTCGATGTCTAGCGTGTTGAACGACTGGCTAACGCAGTGGATGCTCTCAAGGTTTTCACCAAGTTCATCGCAGATCGTCCAATCGGGTTGTTTCCGACTCACCACCGCACAAAACCGATAACGATTCAACGGTGTGCCATCAGTGTTTGTGCTGCTATTCATTGCCTCAATTTCGGGTGGAATATTCCATTTGATACGTACTGTAGCTGCATCATTGAACTCGTTATGTCGATGATAATTGGCCACCTCATATGAGACTGTTGTATCGGTTGGTCGTGGTGGGTAGTGTTCATCGAGACGCCACTTTTCGGTCGTAATGAAAACACGTGCTGTGCTATGCACATTCGACGACAATACAAGTACAACACTCTCTGAAAATATAGCACTACTTACTTTTTATTTACAAAGTTTTCATACCACAAGAGCAGCCAGCATTAGGGATGTACACTATAGATCGAAGGTACGCTCCAAGTTATTTCACTTATTTAAATCATTCATTTATGGATACTGCAATTCCCTTTAGATTATATGCCTTTTGTCATTCGTTTAGCTTGTTTTGCAGAGAGTGGCGGAAAGGGATGAGAATGAGTGGAGGAGAAGAAAGAAAACCTTAATTCACTTATGAAACATCTAATCATTTGTGGGAATGGCGCAAATGTCACCATTCCGGATCACTCATTTTTGAGTACGAAAGAATGGCAATGAATAACAGTTTTTTAATAAATTAAAACTTCTAATAAATTTGGCTCCATTCGACACTACCCGATTCGTACTCGTACTTGAAAGAGTCGTTGTAATGACAAGTGAGGTAACTGTTATATCTAAGACTATGTACTTACAAAGATGATGCTTTCATCTACCGTAACCACTTATCGCTGACAGCCGTTGTGGGAGATCAGAAAACACTCACATGCATTATCCATCCATCAGCGGGACACGACTGCATCACCTGACACCCAAACAATGTGCGGAATTCGACAACAACTTAGGGAAGCCGTCCCTAATGTGGTGCAGTTTCCCACATATTCTACTTTACCCAACATGTACCCCAAAATTTAATAGTGATATTCCATGCACGCATTACTGTCACTTATAGATGCTATACAATTAGTGCATAATTTGCAACATTTAAAATAATCGCATGCGAAATACTCCACTTCGAGTGCGAAAATCTATTTGGTTAAAAAAAAAAATTTATCGCCTTCTTAGTTGCTGTATTGTTTTAGCTATGAATCGTTTTGTAGTCTCATCCAATAGTCATCTTTATTAAATAGCATAAAAAACAGCACAATTTCTGGTATATTTTAAAATTTCATATACAGCTCAATAAGTTTAAAGTAAATTTAATCATATCTTTTTAAAAAATAAGTATATTTTAACTGAAAATATAATCTAACTGCAAACACATCAAATCTAAAAAGATGCAATATCATTTCGTTGAATGAAACCACCGGATGGAAGACTCTTACCGAACAGAAAGTCTCTTAGTTTTTTTTCAAAAGTCAGATTTTTAAACGCTAAAAGTGCAATGTCTCGCAACGTTTGCAAAGACATACTTCATTATTATGAGCATCAGCACCGATATTTTAAAACGGCGATGATTTAGCTGTTGTGAATTGGAGCTTTTTAAGTCCGATTAAAAATGTTGAACTTATTACAGATTTATTATCAAACCGGGCATTTTCACCGAAAAGGCCCCTTTGAGTTTCAAAATCTGAAATCTGTTCCTCACATTTGTAATATTTCTTTCCGCGGTATTTATTAGCCAAATTCCATAAAATGAACAATTTTAAAAACGATAAATAATATATCGTCTTAGGCACAATCAGCTCTCCAGAACCTGCTTTTTCAGATTTCACTCATAACTTGACATCAAAATATAAAAAAGACCGTCAAAATGACACAATTCTATTCACGTTATGAATTCACAATTGAATTTAGTGCTTTATGTTCGTTATTAAAATTCGAAATAATTTTTTACTATGCCCACCTATAGAGAGAAGGGCAACGATTTCCTTTAAAAAAAAGACACATAAAACAACATTGATGCTCACAATAGAGCTTTTAATTCCTCTTAATGAGCAAATTTAATGTGCATTATTTGCTGCCTTCTTGCAAACTCTTTAATTCATTTTCAATGATTCATGCGCCATTTCGAATCGCTTTTTCTTCGTTTCGCATCGAACAAATCACCTGGTTAACAGCAAATAAGTAGTCATTAATTTCAATATTATGCCATTACTTTGTTCAATAATTTTTGAGCTGTTCGGAAATGTAATTAACCTGAATCAAGGTGTTGTGTATAGAAAGACATGCGCTTGTCGTCAGCTTCACCGGCGAGAAGACTGAGAGGTTCGGCTACCGTATTCGACTCCACTTCGCTTAATGACGGTATGTGCTCATGGGATAAATAATTGAACTTTGCCGCCTTAGGATGTACATTCGCAATGCGCTCTAAAGTGTTTGCTGTCATTATGAATATCGTATGACAGGTAATATTTGTAGGTACCGTATGATTACTTACGGCATCGTTGCAAGGAATCGTTTCTGGAAGTAAAGTCGTTTATGAGACGATGGTAGATGCGAATGAAAAGGCAAATGAGTGGTGACTGCTCCATGATACTTTCCGAACTGATCATGTCACATACCTAGAAATCATTTCAAGCGAGTATCACAAAGTAAGTATATTACTGCCCACTTGAGGTCATCCTAATTTCCATGCTGCAGAATATCTACCTATTTCGTTCAACTGTAAAAGCACAACAAAAAGTTCTCGAAGTTTGACACTAAACGGCAATAATCAACGGACCAATGTCGCGAGGTGCTTGTGTATGAAATAATTGCCAATGTACACTTCCACCACAAGGCGTAACGTACATCCAAAGCGGATAGTGCGGTCCCGGCATGTTGAACTGTAACCTGCAAAAGAGCACTGGTTAGGCTTACCTAATCCCAATTCTTGAGAACAAATATGGCGGAAATTTAAAAAAAAAAGAAGGAACAATTCAGATCTTAACTCTTACTTTCTTCAATTAGCAACGCAACACATTACCTTTGATTTCAAAATCGATAAAGTGAATGCTTAATAATAGATAGCGAAAACGATATTTTATAAAACCTTTAAAAAAAATGCCGTATTGTTTTCAAGTTTCCTTTTGCTTGTGTATTAACCTAATAAATCTGGAATTGTGGAATAATACATCTCTGAGGATCGCCGAAAGGTTAAAATATTAGCGAAGAAATGAAAGAGAAATCAGAAAGAAGTATAGTGAATGAACATCAAGCATGATTCGAAGAACACAAGCAAACATTCACTAATGACATGAATGAAGCATTTACCGAGTAGATGAAAAAAAAAACTACCTTGTTGATTGTAAGGGATTAAGTTGTATAATGTGTTCAATGCCATCGGCCAAAATTGGCATCGTCATCGTAATTGCATATGCAAATGAGCATATTGCTAATACCGCACTTAAAAGTAGGAATATTTTCATGGCTGCACTCCGTATCTCTGCAAAAAAAAAAGATACATCATCTATAAGAAAAAAGAAATCAACAACGTTCATTGATAGGAATATTTGTGCCTTTTTGCATTTTTCTGCATATGCGCATAAGATATTGCCTCAATAATACATACAATGATATTAACTGAATGGAATAAATCATTTAATTATACTTAACCTATATTCTTTTTGTTGACAATAGCAAAACAACAGCAAAGGTAACAACGAATTACCCACGAATCGGGATTAAGTGATAAGTGATAACACCAATGATATAGCATAATACCATTGTTTACAAAATCGACGGGATTAATTTGCTTTTTGTCGTATAAAACATAGAATGTGAGTATTCCGGCATAGGAAGTAGAGGATCTGAATCAGAGAGGAACTAATTCTCTTTTTTGGGGATTTCGCATTATCAAAGAGCAATGAAGTGGAAAGATGGAAGAAAAAGATTTCAATATGCACAAATAGAGAAAGTGAGAAAACATCAAATTGACTCATGTGGAGATGGCTGCGAAAATGATCAACAGAATTAAATTGCTGTAAAGATAACAAACAATAAACAAGCATAATCGATCAATATTTGTAAACTTTTTCAAAACAATTTATACGAATTCTTATGTAAAAAGGGTGTATGGGTGGTCTGAAGAACCGGGGTGTTATCAGCAATTCTCGAAGTCTTAAATGAAATATTTCAAAGAAACATTCCAAGCAGAGCTAGACTAGCTCACAAATATTGAACATATCAAACGGATGTAAATTATTGTCGAAGAAGTTCACAAGCAAGCATCCAACAAGTGAGTAATTGAAACAAAAATATGATTCAGACGAACAGCTTTTAATAAAAGAACAAAAAAAAAAAACGAATCCAGAAGAGTGCCAGCCAGACAAGCTGCTATGACATGCGCAATTTACATCTCGCCCGCCTGACCAACCGGTCTCACAAGCTCCCAACAAAAAATAAAGCGTGCAGAACATTTTAAAGTATTCGCCTTGCCCATACAAATCTCCAACAAATGATTCGCTTTTATGCTGTGATTTGGCAAGTGTAAAATGAAATTCCGAAAGATGTAAAGCACATAGAGGTTTGCTCCACCTCTAAGTATCTGTAATTTCCATCAAAGTTGATGAATTACGGTATAGCAGACCTCTATGGCATAATTAAACAAATGAAATTTTGCGAGCGTAGATTTAGCAGATCATAAGATGAAACTATCGAGCAGACTAACAAATATGTAAATAAACGCAAAGATAGCAAATTTGGAAAGCGCTTTAAAAGTCAGGATGGCATAAGTCGAGGCAATGAGATCCGAGCGAGAAGAAAGAACGGAACTGTAATTGAGTTTGTTTCTCATTAGCAATGCACGGGGATGGGAGGGGTGAGGAGGGGTGCGAATCACTGAAAATCGGATGAGACATTTTGAGTGCCGAATCGGCGAGAATCCAATAGAAGTTGGCAAACGGATGCTGCAAAAGCTTGTTGTGCTTTGCCATTCGCCATTTCACGCGTCTTCTCCATTCGATGATAAATGACGAAATGGCGAACAACAAAACGCCACTTCTTTCGACATGCATCCTCGCAGTTTATGCGTAAAACGAATCAATGCTTGCCATGGTGACCGCTAAAACATCATTGTCATTTCTGCGTTAACGTACTTAACAACGAAAGACACTAACATTGATACATCCACAAACAGATGGAAATTCATGCCTCTTGTGAAGAGAAGAGATCTTCACAGAAAGCAGGACCTTCATATGCCCTCTACTGCCCTACCACATTCCTCTCCTCTTCTCCTGCAAACTACAACGGTTGAAGTGGAAGTGTCTTTTCGACTTCTAAAGCGTACTTTCGCCTACATAAATAGCATATTTTTGCGCAAAGGAAGTTTAATTTCCATCGACAATTTTTCTTAGTTCTTTACGATGAGGTTCAATTCAGAAAGAGACCATCCGTAAAATGAATTTTAGGCAATACAAAGCATCATCCTCTCAGAAAATCAATTTCATCGCTTGGAAGCCAGCAAAGAGTATTCGAGCAAGTGCAAATTGCTATCACTCCAACTTTTTGTGGACACGATACGAGGCTCATCTCGGAATGTTACAGCGCACATCAACGTTTACAACAAGCCAACCATTACACCTCCCATTCCATCGATGCACATTGCGGCTTAATGTGTGAAACTTATGCTGCATTTCTTCTTTTTTTTTTTGCTCAATTACAAATCGAGTACTCACAATGACCTAGACGCTTCAAACCACAAGTAATGCCCCCTTTCCTGGCTTTTATCCCTCATCCATCTTCCGCAATCTCCTTCTCGAATATAGGCACTCATCCCCTCGTGGTGAATACTTTTTGAATAATTCTTTCGCTTTCAAATTTGCGAAAGCCAACAGCCTCTCTCATCCTTTATCCTAGATGCTTTTTTATAAGCTTACTCTCAAATGAACATACACTACCGACTTCGACAAGTTGCAAATGATATAGCACACCTATAAAAGGATTAAGAATGTAGTAAATTCTTCATGAATTAAATAAAGTTATTTGTGGTATGCATTTCTACAAAAGTGAATGATTCACTTTTGCTAATCTATGCAGAAAAGCGGCTGCTTTCGTATTATTTCATTGACAATCACTTTAAAATATTGCTAAAAATATTCAAATTTAATTGACGTTTTTGATTAATATACGTTAAAGTTCTCCTCGCAGTCAACTTACTGAGCGAAAAGAGTGAATGGAAAAATATTTTTGCAAAAGTTCACCAAAGATATTCGTATGAGAAGCGCATATATGAAATGAATTGTTTGTTTACGAAACGCGACAGGCCAATGTGCCTATAAATAAGAAATAATGAGCATTAATGAAATGCACAACAGAAAACAAAACAATAGACATATAAATAAGCAGGGATTAAATATGCAAATTTCATACGGATCGGAAGAAATACTTGCAGCAATAAGGTGCGAAAGGTGGTCTTGACTTACCTACGGACGTTCAGGTAAGTGAGAGGGGGCTTGGGGGAATGGGTGCAATCTTCGTTGAAACAACCAGTCTTACAAAAGAAAGTATTTGAGCTCAGCAAGCCGCCTCAACGGCCTTTATAGAAGAACATCGAATGGCACCGGTCTAAGCTCAACTGCCCACTTCACCATTTAACCACGCCCACTTAGCGCAGCTTTGCAGCACTTTTTTTTCGAATTCTTGCTTCATATACATAATACTCTAATAAAAAGGACTTCAAAAATGATTACAATTTTTGACTGAGAACATATCAAGATAGTTAATTTTTAACATTTGGATAATTTTGAAGAAATTCGAATTTCTAAATTTTCGTATTTTTTATCTTCCTTCACCCTTAAATACTTTCCAAATCCTTAGAGAATTACCCTTGTTTCCGAGTCCTTTAAAAATATATATAAAAATGTTTTTATTACAGCCTTTATTGCATTTAAGGCCGATGGTCATGCAAATCCGGCACATAATTGAAATTAAATAAAAAATATTTTAAACATTAAGTTTTTGTTGTTTTTACAAAACCACTATAAACGATATCTGAGGCGGTGCTTTGCAGAAATATCTGCTCATTACTAGGCAAAGAACGTGCAAACATATTGCTGTCGGCGATATCATCAAAATCCCAATGATGCATCGCATTGGGAAATCACGATTCATCCACATCCTTTGCATTTGCTCAGTAATAACCAATGACTCATATACTTTCTAGCAATTAAAAAAAACCGGAAACGCAGAAATTGCCCGTGAATTTTTTAAGAGGTGACGTATCTGATGGGCTCGCTCGTAGGCACAATAAGCCTCTTTGTTTTGCTTTACGGCCTCTGTTTTCTTACTTATAACGTTCCAAGAATTAACTCCTCTATATGTGAAAAAAATCCCCATTCACCGCCTACATGCATTTGTGTGGCATTTCTTTGCTCATATTTGCATGAAAAACGAGATAATTTAATGCTCAATTGAATTAATTGTGAAAAAATTTTTAAAATCTAAGAGGCTCGTTATATGCAAAAAATCGTCTCTCTTCGTTTCACTGCTGACAGCCATTTTCAAGGGTTTTGTTAAAATCGTGCACATATTGATAATAAATTCCGATGTGCATTGCTTTTTTTAATTCCTGCAGAAACTTTGAAAAAAGCGTTATGGTGACGTATGTGTGTGGGCGCCTCTTATGTCCGTATATCTGTAAGTGTATGCACTTGTCCGCGTATGTGTATAGGTCCATAATTACGTCTGTATATCTGTGCATGTCTACGTGCCTCTATGTTTGTGTATGTCTGTGCGTTTTTCTGTACATATTTTTCCTAGTGCGTCTATGTATACCTCTGCATGTAGGCAAAGTAAGTTCGTTATTACGTGACTAAATAGGCCTACGTAGCATGTAGATAAGAGTGGAAGTGTTAAAGGTTGGATGCATGTATGTAATAATTGGATATGTTCGTCTAAGATTGCCAACCCGCTCACTATGGATTTCTTATTTACGCCAAGCGGGTTGGGTGATGCAGCTGATAATCAACGGATCAGTTAATGATAAGAGTGATGTGCTTCCTCAAGCTTATATGATAGATTTGTAGGCAATCACCAATGGGTGTTTCAAAGTTATGTGCATTGAAAAGGAAGGAGATCACAGTTGGTGACTTTGGTTTACGACAGCTGTTCAGAAATGGATTCGCCGAAGAACATCAAAGCACGCCCATGAATCTCCACTATACAATGCTAGTGTTAAACTACTGCAATGAAATAAATTTGGAGTGAACAGCTTTGAATTAATTTATTTTTTAATTCGAAACAACGTTCTTGCTTGGAATAGGCATTTAAATGAATTTCCTTCGGAACTCATTTGAAAGTATGCCTTAAGACGGGAAATGATATATCACCTGAATTAGTTGTGTTTAATTTGGAAAGCTATATCTTATGAATTACTTTTTTCCGAAAGTAATTATAAGTTTAGTCCTTCTCCTCTTCGGCTCCTTCAAATTCATGAAAGCTCAAATTGATCACTGTCTGGAATTAGATCGTCTAAGCTGCAGAAATGCTCTTGTGTAAATTATATAAAGATGAAATTGGAAGATATTATTATGTGCTCAAAACTTTATTTTATTAGTGAAGGGATGAAGATGATTGTATATTTTGATGCATTCATCTAGATTTCCTTGTTAAGCACTCGTTGAGTTAAGGAAAATGGACATTAGCAGCTTAGATATTCATCTGAAAACTTGAAAGAGTAATTTCAAATGATTCAGCTAGTGGATTTTTTCTTTTCCGGAACAAGTCTATTCGATAATAAGCTTTAAACACTTGAGGGCATTTCAATAGATTTCGTTGTTGGATGGAATGATATGAATAGAGATTCTAAACGAACGTGCAAATGCAGATAAATTTCAATCACAAGCACAAATATGTGTTCTTGATTGCTGAAGCAGTTTCAATTTTCCTTTTCGATTATCAATTTAGAAGTGTATTTGCCAGTGATCGTTGGCATGAATTTTCCAATCAATAGGGATGTTCTCAAAAAAATTGCAGTGTGGAAGTAAATCAAAAAAAAAAAAAACTAAGCAAAGGCAATCGCCTCTGATTCGTTAACTCTCTTAAGTATTACATGATAGGGAAGTGTTTCGATTTGAGCCTAGTTACTTGTTCACCTTCAACGCCATCTTTAAACTACTTCATCAACACTGTTTATAAGAGCACAGATATATAGGAGGAATGATTAATGAAAAGTTATGTGAGGAATGCCACACAGCACTCAGGCTAGCTGTTTACGTCGAAAATCACATCAACATCAAAGAACCGCATAATAGCACAACATGTACTAACTGGATAACCACATCCTTAGCCGCTCATTGATCTTGTACGTTCTCTCCAAATTCCCCTCCGTTTCGCATACTGCAGCCCTTCAAATCTTGTCATATTAAAGTAGGCGATGGTTGAATTAAATGATTACCTTCTAAAATCAATGACAGTAACAGTAACTTTGCAAAAATGCTCCATTTATACGGTAATTCGCTGGTCGTCAAGAGAATTTCTTCGAGAAAATTCGTCGAAACTACGCTTTCTATTCGTTAAAACAATAAACTGGTCATCTATTGCTTATATATTTGTCAACATGTTGAAATGAACGTATCTAAGTAAATGAAAGTGCGCTATTTTTGCCATCTTCGAGGGAAAAGCAACTGACCAGTTTTGGCCGTTTTGACCAAATGCAGAGACGCGAAAAACAATGATTTAGAAATGATTATAATATTTGAGAGGCGAGGGTTATTTAATGGCCAAATGCCAACATAGACCACTTGGCGAATGCAGAAGATGAAAAGCGTAAAGCCGATACAGATAAGCCAGTTGTTTACATTAAAGCATAGCCGAAGCATTCATCATTTTCAATTCTGCGTCCGTTCCCGTTTTGAGTCATAACCCGTTAAATGTCTTGCAATATCTCCATCGTTTAGGCAACTCAAAAATTCTTTTCTCTTCAATAAACAATGGAATTCCATATATTCCACTATTTTATTTTGTACAAATATATTTCATAGTGCAGTCAAAACGATTTATTCATCGAATCTTATGAGCCCGCAAAAAAAAAGCAACGCCACTGAACGTACTATGGAATCTTGTCGTGAAAGTTCTTTGAGTTCCCCGCGGGGGTATGGAGAAGAACAAGGGAGCAGATATTTGAGTCAATAAAGAAGGAAATCAATAAAAAGGTAGTGAATAAGCAAAAATATACTTTCCAACAAAAAATTGCTCTCATCACATCTCCCCATCATGTGAGTGCACCTTAGTAATAATACGAAACCACAATAAACCTTTAATGCTCGAATTTTTTGAACTTCGATAAAGTTGAAATCACTAATGAATAGGCAAAAAAAATTTTTTTTAAACGATCATTTTTCATAGAATAAAAGAATAAAAGCGCATTATGAAACCTCCTCAGTAGTTATTAGGATTCGTAAAAGAAACTTATGAAAAAATATGATTTTACAATCGTTTATTAATAGATACATTTCCGTTGGTTTTAGAATGAGAGAATTGGAAAGAAATAAACATTCTAGTGGAGCGTTAAACGATAAAACACACAATCACTCTCATCACATCTAACGAGAAATAAAACTTTTTAACCGAACCAATTTCCACATTATTTATCAAGGATTTTTTTCCTCTTATTTACTCTTCAACAAAATAGAAAAAAGTTTTACAACTTTTTTTTTTGCATTCATTGATCGGAATTTCTTCAAACAGTTAGAATAAAATATGATTAGGGAATGGAAATCAAATAATTTCAGATTTTTTTAAATATTTTCCCACATAAAGGAAAATCTTACGCTAAGTAAAATTCATTTGAAAATACAATTTTTATTTAAAGATCAATTGCTAATATCAAAATAGATAGAAATAAATTTAGATGTGCATGCAATGCAAAAATGCGTTCTATCTTTTTCACTTCATATCCACTAGTTAAGTATTTGCAAAATCGAGATGAGAGTAAAAGCAATCCTCTAATGCAAGGGAATAATATAATGAAAGAAGGCAGCAATTGATGAAAACTTAAATGCCATCAATAAAGCACATTTGCAATAAATCAATACACAATTTCATTATAAAGTTTGTGGGTGATTCGTTGTGAAGTGGCAGTAATGTTGCACTATTTACCTCATATGTTTTGCAAATCATCAACTCTTTCCTCGTTATTATGAAAATACTTTTCATCGATAAATTCTCATCTACAAATTTACAAAATGATCGAATATAAATGATTTAATGCAATCTTCATAAAGCAAATTTTATCAATATTATTCACCTCTCGATGAAATATCGATCTATTCAATTCCTCACTTCGATCCCCTTTTCTTTGCAATAAACATTCGGATTAAAATATTTCGAAAGTTTATCGGTTGTTAATCGACGTTATATCGTTATTGTTCCAAGATGCATTTGCAGCTAAATCAAACACCGTACGAGATTTCTGCTGTTTCATCGCAATTTTTTCAGTGCATATGCAACGAAGAAGACACCACATACTTTCTTTTTCAATCACATAGCTCAAATAACTCAACGAAACCATTTCAAATAATCTTCCGGTGAGCGCACTTTTTTGTTAACGTTTTTGCACTGTAAGAAATAATTTTGTGATGCATTTCTAATGTGAAAGCACTAAATTTTGCTTGTATTGTTGTATGGTATCGATTTGTGCATAAAGGCAGAATAAAATGTGTTAAACTTTGCTTGTGGGTAATTTAAACGAGTTAGCATTGTTGTGGATGAACATTCCGAATGGGTCACCTGACGCATTCAACTGCTAAAAACAGGCGCTTTTGACGTCATTGCATTGCCAAAATTCCTTCGTTTCAACAGCAGACGCCGAGTAATTTCTGCAATCTCCACTACTGCTCTACTCTCTTTATAGCACTCTAACACAGTATGAATGAATAAATGGACTAGTGATTGCATCTCCTCGAGCAAACTTACCGCACCAACACTGTTTCAAAAAAGACTTCGTTTAGTGAGATGATACTAACACTAGAGGAAGCATTTCGACGACGAGCTATCAATTGTTACGAAAGGCGCCCGCCGATCGTTGTGCTCTTGAACGTCACAACCTGTCGTATAGCCTGAAATAGAATCCCCTAGCTCTATAATCGTCTAGCCAAAGAAACCGACAATACTGAAGGTGGTGCTTTGAGGAACGAGGTTCTATCATTTCTTGCTCCGCAAAAAGTTTTAAAAAATCTACTAAATGCTATTTCTATCAAAAAAAACCTATTTCTACTAGTAGTCGAATAAAAGCGCCTGTTCATTACGCAATCGTTTCATGCATTGATTATCTCTTTTGAATCGTTTCCTGGCAATGAAACTTAAGATTTTCAATAGCGTTTGCAAAATTAATTTTCTATGCAAAGGTGCAATAAACATTTACGTTCATATTTCATGAATGATTCATTTCAGATAAAATGATAAACCTATATGAATGATGCATTTTTTTAACACGAGATGACATTTATATAGTCCAGATGGCTGATCATTGAATAGCATCTTATACGTTTTATGATGGAAACATTACGCATCGATGATACATTGAACGCTATATTGAAGGCAATAAAAATTAGATGAAAAATAGATAACACATCAATGCACATATGGTGAGCATATTATCTCAAATCATCGCATATGAGAAATGCCGAACATTAAAAACTAAACCTCTATTTGCTGCTTCATCATCAGTTGTACACAATTTTGATTAATTTTTTTGTAAAAACTGCACTCATGGCTATAATGTTTCTTCTGTTTTCTCGTTCTTCTGTTTATTTCAGTTCATCACGAATATATTGTCGTAAAATTTGGCAAATCTATGAATCATTCAATCTTTTATTTGCTAAATTTATATATCATGTTGTCCATCCCAATCTGCATATCTCTAGCCAGATACAATTTCTTGATGAAGTAAAGTAGAAGTTGCATTTTTCGGTGAAGTTGTGGCAAGGAATCCCATTGTCCGTTGACATAAAATTTCATAAGCGAAAAAGTGTTCACGCCGACACTTAATGTTCGGCTATGAAAAGGATTGCATTAGGAAAAGAGATTTACTTGAATCAATTCAAATCAAAATTTGTTGCTATGGTATCTCTCAGAATAATCTTCCACCTACCACCTTGTGCCATCGATTTATTTAAATTTTGCGGAGAATTAAAATTACAGCGATTCCACGAGAACAGCTCGAGATCAAGGGTTTTCCCAACATAAAGCTTTGCAACTTATAGTAGCATTTTATTATTTTGTTGAGCATGTAACCTTCAGAGGTGCTCAGGTAATGTATGTTCACTTATGTGCATAGAGCACGTGACCTTAATATAAAAACCTGACCTAAATATATTGGAACCTGGATTGTTCAGAAATTTCCTCAAAGACTTACAAAATCGCTGGTTGCAATTTGCACACCTTGAGGCATAGACGTCCCGGGAACTGCCCTAAGCCAACCTATTTTAGAACATTGCATGCAGGCATGGTCCTCACATCTCAACTTAGACGTCAGTATGGTTGAGAAGGTATAACAATATTTCACTCAGGTAGAGTTCCATAAATGTTCCTTGAACTCTTGCATTCCGTCCCCATATTCGACTGAAAGTTTTTAATGTTGAAACGTTAGAATTGTGTCGGATTAAATTTAAACTGACCAGCTGCTATAAAAATTACAAAACGGTTTTCGGATACTCCCTTTCGAAGTATTTTCTCGTTCGCTGAGAAATGAGAGAGTCAAGCTCATAACAGAGAAAATGCAAGACATGCTCCACCAATAACATCTCTCATAGTTTTCACTTTAGAGTTATTTATATTTGAAACAGCCTCTCTCAAACTATTGTCGGAGCACAAAATATGCTAATATACTGTTATTTATGTAAATGTTTTCATTTGCCCTCATTGCTGTTTGCATATGAGCTTTTGAATTCGTTTTCTTTATTCACATGAATAAAATTCACAGTAAATCAAGGCATCACCACTATCGACTGTTATCCTTACCTGCTCAATCAGCGCATATTGGTCATCTTGACGACCAGTATGGTAAGGTGATCAATGAAAGGTGGATCTGGAAATTCAACACACCAAAAGCTCAGAACATACTAGGCAGCTTATGCAGAGATGAGATAATTTATACAGTAAGTGTTAAGAAGCGTCGCTTACAGTGACAACGATATCGCTGCAACGAAGAGCACAACCGTCATTTTATGCAGTAATATCCGGTTGTTGCATTTGATGAAATATTTTACAGCACGATCTAGAACTTGAATTCATTATTTGTCAGCTTTAAATTTGGAATGCTTTTAGATACCTATTCCGCTTCAACTGATATATAATACAAAGTAACAACTCATCGCTTAAATATGAATAATTATAAAAAGATACATAATTATCTACTATCAAACAAATCAAAAAGTGCAAATGATACAATATGAAAATATGTGAAAATCTAATGACTAATTGCAATTATTGACAATTATCCCCATGAATCATAAATTCGAATATAACAAAGTGAAATTCTCAATTTTAGGAAAATTTGCATAAAATCTTGCTTTTTTTTTCACGATCATGGATTGTCAGAGCGATTTTCTTATCATACATCTGCACTGCTTCATAATTGCCAATCCCGATCAGGTATTCAAATCCCCATCAAGATGAGTATTGCAATGATTTAAAGTTTCCTGGAATGTTATACTGCGATCATCAAAGAAATATTCAAGCGGTTTTTGTCCAGATGGCTTTGTTGAAATACTGGAAATGGAACAAATTTTTGGATTTCACGATAAAATGGTGACTTACTAATTGACCTTTGTTTAGAGACCAAGCTTCATAGCAGTCTGATTACATTATGAAGCTGACTTCAATAGAGGGTGTTGAAAAAGTGTTTTTACTGGTATATTTTCTTTTTGATGAAGTGTGCTGAAATGCCTAGCAAATGAGAGACTGCTATAGGCTGCATTGAAGGTGGCCAGTCCATCAGAGAGTCTAGAAGCATGATAACAAGTTAGAATTCAGATGCAACTCATTTTCTCCAGTTTCCTCAATGATCTACATCAAAGCGAACAAAGATATTCTACGGCAAACTTTTACTTGTGTTAGTCTTTACTCAAATGTAATGCAACGTGGTGCAACATCCATGCATTTATTATTCAATTAATGAGTTTTATCGATGCGATTATAGTCTAAGTTTCGACTCACAGGAAAACAAACGTTTCTCAATAAGACAATTCTATGTAGGATTTTTAGGCACTCAGTAATCGTTAAATTTTAATCGTTTACTTGTCCTGAGCCAGCAATGATAAATGAAGATGAATAGTCTTGTTAAGTTGAAAATTTATGATTTCTTCTTGTCTCTTCAAAACGATTTTTTATTGCACAATTAGTGACAAATTATAAATTTCATGAGTATTCTCTAGATTAGATGAGTAAATGTGCCTGATGAGTGAAGAAATTGAAAAACTTGTAATATTTCAAATTAAGCTATTTATTTTTATCAATTACATCAATTATTTCAGTGCATAAAGACTTTACAAATTACGATGGGCTTATGTAGTATTTTACTCCTCTCAAATTATTTAGATAATCTAGAATTCTGTGAATGTCATAATTGAATATTTAAAACATTTATTTGCACTAGTTTGGTGCTAAAATATTTTCAATGTATTATATATGATTCTGTTTTCGCAATTAAAATATGGGGACAATTAACGCCTTGAAAGATCATTACACTACAAAGATATAGCTAAATTCCAAGAATTTTGCTAATTTTATTGCACTGAAAAATTGCTTAAAATACCTTCATGATCAAAGCACAGAAATGTATTTCTTTAGATGCTATATTAAATGTTAGCCAATAGATCCAAAAATGTGCTCTTCAAAAATATCGCATTTTATAGGCGAAAAGAATCCCTTTCCATAATGCATTTGATGATATCTTCACACAATATGTAGTGAGGGAGAATTTGTTAGCGCATGAATGATTGTTTATTCGATATTGAATTATTTTCAGCTCCATAAATTTTCAGCTTTACCTTTATTAAGGTCAGTTTTACAATTGAAATGTTTTCCATTGATTGCATTGAAGATACCACTCATATACGGTGTTTTTCTAATACAAGCCAAATTGCTTGCAACCGGAAAATTTATCGCGTTTGGGATATATTCATGTAAAATGCACGATGTATTGGATGCTTAAAAATAGATCCACAATTGCAGCTTTTTGAGGCGTAAGTAAAAATCGAAGTGCGTCAATGACCGTGTTCTTTTGTTTAACAAAAAAATCCCCTTCATTGCGTTCTTTTGAAACCGCACATCATCTGCAATATTATTTTACGCTGAGAATGAAAAACTAATAATGCTGCGAAATAATTTTTCAAATCGCTTTTAAAAAATGTGAACAACTTTCGAGCAGAATATTTGCAAGTGATATTCAGACAATCAATCTGTCAAGAATATATATGGTGGTGAGAAAAGGTAAATTCTATGTGCTTGATGGTAAGAGATAAGGCTATTCACTGAAAAAAACCTAAATTGAGAGTTAATTTTATTAATTCAGAAAAATAAGCTGAGAACCAAATGCGCTTTGCCAGTTTCGATCCGAAAATGATCAAAATTGAAGGCCAAATACAAAGAAAGATGAGTTTCGATAGTTCTTCTTTTACGACGATCTCATTCGAATTGTGGGACTCATTTTTCATCTTAAAGGGGCTAAAAAGTTGCTCGAGTGAAATGAAAAAGATCGCTCCTTCTTACGCTTCCTCCTACTTCCCCTCCCCAATAAACCCCCTTCATCCAACTCTCAAAAGACCGTTATCGTGAAAGACATAGTTTATAGGAAAAGTTTTGAATATAGCACTAATATTCAGTGACGTGAAAAGTGCCAACAACGCCTAGCTAAAATTTTTAGACTCCCCAAAAATTGATTACACGTGCATAATATAATAATTTTCCTTATTGTGGATGAACCGAAGACTCTACTGCACGGAAACGCTGTAGGATATAAGCAGGTACAAAGTGAGATCTCAATAATTGAATGCCTTGATAGTGGGCAAGTGTGTGTGCATTTTCTGATCCTCAGCGTTCCTCCATTAAAAGCCTTCTTCAATAACTGAATATGTTATATGCATGGTATATCAGTGAATATTCATGACACGGCAATAAAATGGTGCCGGAAATCAAATTTTGTTTGGAATACGGAAGTTTAATTTTCGAAAAGTGGTACTGATCAAGTAGCATTCGAAGAAACACATTTCAATCAGGTGATATAATCATGAGTGCATTTCTCAGGTGGAATCTTTGCTGAAATTAGTGCCATTAAGTTTGAAGGGTGAAGACGATCAGCGAGTAGGCGATAGACAAAGGAAGCGTCGGCCAACGAAAGTCTACCCTCGGAACAGATGCGTCAAACATTGGAAAAACATCGCGTTGACATTCGCTGAAAAAAAAAAGAACAAGGCAGGAAAGGAAGGATGCCCTTGAAGGCACCGGAGTTCCAAAAACAAGTGGAGCCAGAGAGATCCGCAATACTCATTTCCGCTCACAACATGAATAAAACACATTCGAATGAAATTGAAATATATTTGAAATAAGTGTGGAATCGTATTATACGAGCTGACACGATATGTACTTTTGCAGCCGCACCGATGAGACCAGCCGGCTTCATAAAGTGTCAGTAAATAATCAAACATATGCAACAATGCGTTCATATTTTACCTTGACCAGTCGCCAGTACAGATCATCTGCGAACTGTTTGTTTTTCTGATTATATCGTTGGTAAACGCGGACCTTGGATAGGAAATGTACAATAATTCCTAGTATATTTAAATACTTACAAAACCTGTCGAACTAATAAGGCCACACAGAAAGTGGTGTAAAACTGACCATCATGAGACTGACGCATGGTTGGGCTGTTCATAAAACTACCTTCAGCGGCGCTTTGAAACGATTATACAAACAAAGAGAGAGAGGAACATCATACGCGGGTGCATGCATACCTGCTTACATACATAATATATATATATATATATATATATATATACGTGCATTCCTTTATATATACATATACACATACGCACTAAATATATGCAGACATACATCATACATCTGCACAGACATGTAATCACTATAGTCTAATAATCGTTTTATTCAGCAAATGCAGTGAATGCATGAACAATAAAGAATAAAAAGAGGTAAACTTGCCGAAACAATTCTACAAGTACATAAAATATGATCACCTAAAATTTTGGATACTATCAAATAAGTCACTCATTTTTCCTCTTCAAAAAGCAGTTATCATATATAAAACTATTTTCATAGAAAATCTTATTCCTTAAGAAAATAAATGATATCACTGTATGAGCGCTATATTTTACACAAATAAATTGCTAGCTTTTGTCACTGAGTTAATTACTAATTGTTAATAAATTATTTGAGTTAATTTTCGTTGCATCACACAGCTACCACTTTATTTCTCTTGTTTTCTATCTTCCGGTTGCATAATTAATCAAATATAGACACATCACTCATAATGCACCTATAACGACGGTTTTTATAGAATAATTTCATTGCGCATTCAAAAAGTTTTCCAACTATCGTTGTCCGGTTGGTATGCTAAGTGTTATTGAGCGGCATCGTTTGAGAACTGCACCGATCCGATGGAAAGCCGACTTGTGCGGAGACTGATTGTCGGGTCGCCACTGTCCATACAGATTCTATGTAATGATTGGCTGCATTCTCTCATGACGCACGACAACGACGACCCTGTGTCTGTCAACACGCATCAATGCTACAAACGATTCTTCACTTTTGTTACTACGAAGTGCGATAGCCCACCCTGCACTAATTTTTCCTGTTTTTATAGTACAGCTTTAAAAGAACTTAAATGAACTTAAACGAAATCAAATATGTATTCTAAAGAACTCAATGTTTTGCAAATATATGTTATTGTGTGCGTTCAATTACACTACTCTGTCCCCCTTTTGTATCTCGCTCTTTCAGTGTGTTGAGTGTATGTAGGTGATGCACTTTTTTTTATTTTTATAGCTGCATTGTTTGTTTGTTTTTTTTTAATAATATTACTAAAAGAAAAAACCGAGCCAATCCCGTTTTCTGTGCATTGGACGTCGCCCATGGGATAGTTCTGGTGTTATTGCATCCACAGTCTGCAAAGCATGGGATTGCACATGAAAGGATGGAAGAACGAGTTATAGAGGGACAAGTTGCCGATTTTGGTCTTGCACGAAAATATTAGGTTTTGTTATGTTATTTTCCTCAGGATTATTGGCTACTGTGGAATCGTTGTCAAGCATTCTTTTAAACTTCTGCAATAGGGAAACAATAGTTCTTGCAGTTAGGACGATTGCGCTACATGAAAGGGAATAGCATTTAGAAATCCTAGTGAGGCAAATTTTGAATTTACCAAAACATTCTGTATGCTCCTCATTCTTTTAGCGTTCTGTGCGATATTCTCTGCTCTATAATTGTGTATAGAACAAACGCTAGGAAAAACTTCATCTAATATAAAAACAGCATGATGTTATCAGTTGTACCAAAATGATGCTGTATTCAATGGGCTAAAATGAAGTCATATGTAAAGGAAATTCAGAGAATGTGGATGTTCGTTGAAGACAGATGACTGGAGTACATAAATAGTACCTACTCATTATATCATATCTTATCAAGCAATCACTATCACCACTACTAGCAAATCGCACTGATTTCTACACAATCGCTCATTAACTATGAGAGTTCCTTAGGTGTTTGTTATATTCGATTCAATATCGTTTCCTCATGGCGAGCACCGCTAAGCAAAATTCCACGCTCCTCAAGCGAATATAGTTTGTTACGAAGCAACTTGTTGTAATTGTTTATCCGTCACTGTAATTGTAACAACTTGCTAATAGTTTAATTTCGCTCTCACCTGTTTTATTCCCCTTTCATTGTTATGTAAATTTCGGTCCAATTTGGTTTTAACACACCAAGCATATCGTAGCAGTTATGCAATTCTCTACCGTTTTTTTCGAATAGAATATGCGTTTGGGTTGCTACTAAGAATAAAGTCCTAGATTATGTCTTGCTAGAAAAGTTTCATCGAACGTTGCGGTTACGGATAAACCCAGAACAGTACAATGTCATATACCTTTATTGAATGAGAGAAATAAACGGCAAAAAGATATAAATCCGGATCGGGATATTTCAACCGGAAAACGGAAAAACACGTCACAGAGCAGGAAAAGAGGAGAATATTTAAAAAAAAAGAAGCATTCATATATTTCATGTGTGTGTAGATTGAGGGATACGATAGACGCATTTTATTACGCATAATTTGTCAGCGGTCGACGCCATAAATAGAGATGGGCGAGCGATTAGTGATATGCGCAAGCGATAAAGGTGTGACGCGCTGCGGGGGCCATAGACATACGTCACGCGTGCGGTTCAATCATGCACTATTTTTGTATATTCTAGAAGGCAATTTCCCTGCACTACAGACTCATCGATATATCAAATGATGCACGGATTGAACGAAATATACGCACTGGATAAATAAAGTGTGACATGAGGTACAAGGTCATGAAGGTTGTACGACTACGTCCCAGACTATAATGTCGAAAAGCCTGCCTGAAACATCAAGATGAGTGCTGCACCTGCTTGCAATTTTCGGTTCAGTTTCAGTTGTGTTTTACCTGTTCCCACATGACTTTTCAGAAGGTGGTGAAAAACTTCCATCCTCATGATTTCTTCCTGTATGGTAATCCTTAAGTTAGGCCCCTCTTACGAGTTATTTCTGCCATACTAGAGTACTACCGCAAACCATTTTCCAACCTGATGACTTGTGCTGCTTGAACATAGTTTATAATTCTTTAAATTCAACTGGACGTAATTGAGTGGTTTGTCTTTTGTGATATCAAACAAGGAATAGTGTACGTAGAGGCTCCGATGTGCTTTTGCCATAGTTAGCACATGGAGTGGTGGGGTTATATGGGAGGAATACGGTATCAATAAGAACGAGTTTTTATTTCAACACAATAGAGAATGCATTTGAGAACGCAACAATTTTGAACTGGAAACAAAATGTACATATTTCCATCTTGCATGCTTCAGTTCAAATTACATTTGGTTGTTGAGTACCGTATTTCTCTTATTTTTAAGGAGAGTAATTCAAGATTGAATCCTCGCTACTTCTAAGTTACCCCCATCCGCCCCTCCTCCCTTTCCTCCAAATTATGAAAGTGGGAACGTGTATGCTAAAGTACTGATCAGTCTCTACCGATGCCCACTTTAAGCTCTGCGGGATGTGCACTTTACAGCTTAGGAATAACTGCAAACGCAATAATAATGTTATCACCTCTATTCAATAACTGAAGTGATTTGGCATTATCACCAAGCAATCACGGTGCATTCTCGCCTAATTTGTGGGCCTTGTCCGATATAGTGACCTTCCTCGAATTTGGGCAATAAACTTTGCCTATCACTAAAAAGTATTTTACATCGTTTATCATTCGTAATATATTTGTCAACGTTCTGTTGAAATAATCGCTCGATGCTTTCCAAAATTTTCACCAACATTCTTAGTACCTGCTCGAGAGTATAAGCACTTAATAAAGGATATTATAAATATAGAATAGTGGCACAACTACTTAATAAAGGATAATATAAACGTGGAAACTATGAATGCGAAGAGGATGCTATGGACAGATAGATTTTAGTGACTAAAGCTGATGTGTAGAATTGAAACGTTTCAACTCTTTGCAAGATTGTCAACGCATCCTTAGTCTGTACAAAAGATACCAGATTGAGATCTTTTATTAACTATTTCTAACATTACAGTAAACAACATTTATAGCCCCAAGTTACTTTGTAAGAATTCGCTGCACCAAAGGGTTATTAGACAATTATTTTGCACTAATGTTAAAGTTTTCTCATACTCATTCTTGTGGTGTTTTTGTACACACCCATTGTTTTCACTATATTGCTGCAACTGAAAAAAAAAATTATAGAGAAGCTCTTTTAGATAATTAAAGTAACGTCAAAAATAACCTATTGAATCATTTCTTGTTTTCAGAAATAAGATTCGTGTTTAGAGTTCGTTGTCGAATGTGGAATTTTTTTTTCTTTTGATTTTTAAGGTCTCATCTCAGCGATTTGTTATTGAAATTCATTCTAAAATGTCGGTCTAAAAGTACACCTCATTTGTTATGCAAATGTGTCATTTATTCAATGATAAATTTTCCTTCAATATGTGCGCTTTCTCTCATCACTAAAACAGCAATTTCAACGATACATTTATTTTTATTTTTTTCGTTATCGTTCTTTGTTGTTTAACCATCTTCTATCTCAATACTATTTTTTTTTGCTCCCCTCCTCCTCCCCATTTTCTCAAATTTACTTACCGCTTAATTAAATAATTATCCATGCTATTATAATAACTACTATTTGCTTTTTGTTGATTGATCTGTTGGTGGTTCATGTGAATGGCGGGACTTTATAACACAGGCATTGTTAGCTATAACTAGTTATTTCATTATGGAGCAATTGCGGTAACGCTTTAGCGAGTATAGCAGCTTAACACTTCCACCTTCCTACGGGGAGTGGTTGTAAACAAAATTCGATGTCAGCCGCAACCGGGAGCATTAAAGACGCCCAATTTAACCGTGTGACCATATGGAGATGGATTGAAACTGGTACCGGTCCAGGGCGAGTAAAGGCGTCCACTCATTCGGAACCGGATTCAGCGCTTCCATGGGTCGAGCTCGGTCCTGGTTCCGGTTCCATTATGTTTCCTGTTGCGCATTTCAGGCGGATTGAATCAGAATATGCCTGCCGCAATCTCAGTAGATTTTCAGTCTATACTACGTTCTATGGAATCCAAAATGTCGAATCGTGCAGACAGCGTCCTTGTAAAATGAAGGTAACTAAAGGTTGCAAAACAACCGAACCAGGCTATGAAATTGAGAATGGTTGATCACTTTAGTCAGGAAGAATAAATGAGAAGCAGGTATGCGGGGGAGACACTTCTTAGTGGCTGTAAAATGCGTGTTGTGTGTGCGTATTGTTACCCTTTTCCTTGTGCGGCATCTGTATGAACGAAATGAATAATGTTGACTGCTGTTGCATTGGTCATTGGTTGGTTGCTGGATGAAACAGTGCGAAAGGAGGGGTGAGGGGGGGGGGGGGGGGGGGGGGGGGGTGTTGAAGGAACACCCACAATGCGACGCCCATGCCGATCATCAACCGAGTCGGTCACATCAATCATCACCCTTGCAACGCATTCTTCAGCACTTGTTGACGGCCGCGTGCCTCTTATCGCGCTCCTTTTGCTGACTTTTTATAATAGTAGTTGTCGCTGTCGTTACTACAACGATTTTACATGTTTTTAAGAGATGCTGATAGATCTTTTTCGACCTCTTCTAGAAGATTCCCATCTATTATTCGACATCCTAATCTATGCCGCATAATCGACTTCCTTGAAGCCTTGAAGCGAGTGCCATCTACCTCTAGGTTCATAGGTGCAGCTGACTGCCACTAACTTTCGCTCTTCTATTTCTCATTCCATCGCCATGTAAAGTCAAACTGAGATAAAGGATTATATGTAAATTTATTGTATACAATCTAATCACCTGTTGTCAACAGATCTCAGTTTTGATACTGTAAGTTGTTGGAAAGTATCGGAAATCATCCAACTTCTATCATTAATCACGAGCATGGCATGTGCAATTTAATCGCGATACAAAAGGGCGCTTGCATGCGATCGTTTACCGTAACCGCATCGGCAAAAATGGTCGATTGTTGTGATCGTTTGCGAGGGGTGTCAAGAATCAAACGAGAGTAAATCATACGGCCTCCGTCCAAGATGCTGTCCCAAATGATGTTTCGTCATCACCTTTCATCAGTGACGTTCTTTACTTCTACCGTAACGAAAGCTCGTTTAACAATATTCACTTCAGTCATGATTCAAAATGGTTTATCGCACTGGGTTAGCAAGTTGGGTGTTATTGGACTGCAGGCGTGGAAAGGTAATAGTGAAAGGAAATCGTGCATAGAAATTACTTTGTTTATTTGTTTACTTTTTTTGGCCATGTTGTCCATTGTTAGGCAAGCTTTAGCCATTGACTGCATAGGAAGCGTTGAAGTGCATCGCATTGCGGCATTAAACACTCTAGCATCATCGTCATACACCCGTACAATTCATACAACTATCACTTTATTTCACGAATCTGCATCAAAAGATCTGATCTTGTTCATAAAATTTTTAATCTTTTAAATAATCCAAGTATATGCCCATAATAAGAAAGCGAGCATACGCATGTTGATGGAAGTGAACAAGATAGGAAAATTGGTGTTTTCAAGTGGAATTCAATTTCGTAAAGTCAACAATCGTATGATCGCCTTCTTATGTTCGTAACTCCAGTTGAACTCAACAAATTCGTTCAGTTACATAACATAAAAACACACACGCTTCACTCAAGAATTTTTGATGGAATTTCGTTTAATGTGCAATGAAAGCCGCGTGCCGAGTGCATTCTTTCGAATGGAATGCTGCTTTCATATTTTTATGCATAATATCACCTTAAAAAACAAGTGGAAAAGCGTGTCAGATGAATTGGCAAACTACGTGTGCATCCCGTTTACCTGAAGAACCATCTTCGAAAGTTACCAATACAGGTAAAATGTGAAAAACGATGTGCTCATATTTTAATTGATCCAACCGTCCGCAAAAGATTCATTTTTCATTCACCCAATCATTAAATGAACCGGCAAGTTTAAAGAACTTTTTTCTACTTTTTCCATCACGTGGCCACAATAATTCCTCTTGAAACTGGTGGATTGTCATGAGTTGTGACAATGGTTGCCATTGTAGGATGCACAACACATCTAAAAAAATTTGTACATTTAGCTTTAATGGTTTCCGGGTTGAAACTACTGAAGAGACAGAGAGGGACGCATACACACTTGTTTGCACGGACACACTATCGCAATAATGCACGTTTGCAGAGCACTTTTGCAAAAACACATAACAATGCGAGCATTGGGTGGTGTCTTAAAACGTATTGTTTCGAAGAGTGCAAAACAAAAGGCATAAAACCGAAATTTATCAAGCGAATATAAATAAATAATAGTAAATAAAAGAGCAAAAGGAAATTAAGTGTAAGAAAATGTTTTCATTCAAAGCATATTCAAATATAGGCCGAGAGAAAATAAAAATATGTTTGGTAAGGTTCCCGTTAAGAGAGTTAGGAGGGCGGGGAACTGAATTTAATGTTTTCCGCAATTCGTTGACCCATTCACGTGTTGAAACTGACCTTTCCGATTAGAATATGAACTGATTTCTCGATGGAAAAGGGAAAAAATTTTTTCCAGGCATGAAAACTTTTCTATAAGTTATGACATTTATTTTCGAGTAATCTGGCTAACATTTTGAATGATTCCCTTCATTTTTAGTATTACTGATAGTGTAATTGTTGAACCGTTCACATTCTCTAATTTCTTATCACTTCTATTATCACTGTTATTGGGGGTTATCTTGAAACCATTATCCGCTCAGATATAATCCTGCTAACTGATTACCGATCGCGCAGCTTCTCCTCTGTAGCAATCTTGGTTGTTGAATGGTTGCATATTTATTTGCTATTTCAGGTTGTTCAACTATTTCAGTGGCATCCTGCCAAATACGACATTCATCAGCGCTTTATTTTCCATCCACCATTTTATTCGTTTTGTGAATCGTCTATAATGGATAATTTGGAATTCGATCGATGGGTTAATGTAGTGCTAAGCAATTGTATAAAGCTAAGTTATTAGGGATATTACTGCCTCGCTAACGACTTTGCACATTTTTTTAAATGTTATTTAACTGGGAGAGTACCCTGGATGAAGTGAGCTAAGCCAGAATGATTGAGGCTGAGACGTTCTCATCATCCTCTTTGAAATTGCACCCCTCTATAGTGAAATGCTCGTCTGCTTCAATACTGCATTCACATAAGAGTGCCACTTTGCATAGAAATTTAGCTAGAATCCTTCGAATCGAGAGGAATTGTCTTTGTTTTCACTTACTATAGTACGCTAAACCAGTAGAATATACCATCAATCCACCCTTTCGCCACCTCTCTTATCCTTGAGGTTTGTTTCTTTAAAAATAAGTAAAACTAATGAACTATGCAAAAAATACTGCTCGGCATAAAATGCGCAGATTTCGATGAAATTTGGCAGTTTTGACTGCGAATGAGATGTTTATATCCAAGCATCAGCTACACTTCTTTCCTTATTTCCGAAACATATAAGCGTTCAACTTCTATGAGTCACGATTTTTGTCATGAAGACCGGGTGATATAATACCTATAAATGAGGGCATTTAGAGGAGTTTTCTGTGCAGCAGTTGCGCCATATACCTTAAAAGAAGCTTATAAATAAGGCAAACATATGGCAATTTTATATTGGCAAACAAGTTAGTCTCTTTCTCGAATGAACTTTTTGCTCAAACTTGTTGGCTCCTTTATAATACTTCAAAGTGAGGGGTACTACGAGGTCAGTCATACAAAGTAGTACTTTTTGCATACTATATCAGTTGATAATTTGAATACTTCTTGCATATTAGTATAGCAGCGGCCTTCATTTAAAAACACAAAATTTAGTGAAAGCAATAAACTCATAAAATTGAACGTTCTCAAATTGTTTTTTTGTGTCTTTTATGCAAATTTGAATTTTTTTTTTTAAATGAGAACAAAACGCACGATAGCGGATGATGTGGATGCTTTGAGTGGTGAGAAAAAATTTTCAGCTGGATTTATGAGTGTCACCCGAATTGATTTGTGTGAAAAGAAATTCCTATGCAGTGTAATATCACCAATTACGTGTTGACACGTATGTGAGATGCTTTCGTGTATGTAATGGCACTTTCTTCGAGTGCCCTTTACCGCTACTTACCTGTTTTTCCTTACAAATATTCTTTTTTTTGAACGAATGTTATCATTTGATCCTAGAAATTGCAGTAACATTAAAAAACGTTTTAAACACGAACTTTCGAGTGGCCCTAAGAAAATTTTGAATTGTTTGACTTCTTTCTATAAAGTATGAAGTTTGTGTGGGGTGTGTGAGGGTGATCGCCATTGGGGTGCGGCGATGTCTAGTCATCACGGGGAGAGGGTGGGGGGGGTGGTAGATGGAACGGTATGGAAGCTGATGCACTTCATAGACGTGCAATTCATATTGTCTATGAAGTTGGAAAAAAAACTAGAGTTTTGCCATCTCTTAGTATCTGATCGTTAGAGGTTGTCGGTCAGACAACCGAGCGATAAAGGCTGCCTGTCACTACTGAGATGCACTCTTACGTTGTCTCTTAGAAAGGAACAACTTGAAAGGGGGTTGATGACGTTGCTAATGTCGTACTATAAAATTGATTAAAGTAAATTCTATCATTTAAAACAAATACTGTTTTAATTCAGCTGAAAAGTTTTACGCTAAACCACTTCATATCTTTAAAAGACGCCAAACATCTGAAATCATTTAACGTGATATTTGTATATTGTAGTCAACGAAATCTGCTTCCTGATGCTTTAGGTGGCCTGCATAGGTGTGATATGGTGTATAGGTGTTTTGCGTGTCATTCCCACTTAGCCAGATGAAGTTTATTCAATCGAGCCCTCCCTCCCTTCTCCTACCTCTTCTAGCAAATTTCTTTGCCTCACTTGGAGAATTTACTAATCGTTTGCCCGATTGCTATCTCGTCCGATGGTTTGTGAGATGAATGTTGATCAGTGAATGTTGCTTTGGTATTCGATAATAACTTGCAAAAAGTTGAATAAGTTTAGAAGACAATGAGAATGCGGGGAGAGAATTGTTCTTAGAAAGAGAGGAGGGGGAGGGGGGAGCGGAATCGTAAAAACGGTGCCAACGAGATGGGGGAGGGGCGCGTGCGGGAAAGTTTTTCAGTTCGCGTGCTGTGCACACGCCGTCTATTTTCATTTGCCCACCGCGCTTGATCTTCGCCTGCACGCTACTGATTTCCACTCCATGCGGTCATCTGTTTCATTACCGTAATTTACTCATCGTTACCGTATTTTTTTTAAAGTACGATTACTCAAAAAAAAGCTGAATAGTTCCAACTTACTTTTACTTTCTTTATATCTCTGAATTGTTAACGTCAGCTAAAATTGGAGTGAGGATGACTCAGATACAGTAGTTGTTAACCACAATAATTTTCTAGGAGTGCATAAAACGATGTTGTGTTTTTTTTCTGCCAGCGATTACATGTTTAAAGTTGCATTACATCACATTTGTCGATGAATCATTGGTGAGGTTTGTTGTTCGAGTGGTCGGCTATGATCGACCTCAACTTTTATATTGCTAAGCAGTAGGCTTGCATTTTTTGAATTTTCAGTTCAACCTATCAAATGCAACAACCATGAAATTACAGATTGCAATGCAAAATACAAAATGCAAATTTGGGGAAGTGCAAAATTTCATTGAGCACGGCCATTTGAAATCCTCTCATCGAGAATATCCGAACATTAAAACAAAGCAGATTGCCCACCTTTCCAATCATAAAATGTGGCGCTCTCAACAGCACTTGCTGATAGTATCCTCATTTAGATATATTTATGCATAAAAAGAAAATTAGCTTACATTGCTTTGGCACTTACAAGTAATCAACTCACCACCACTTAATGTCGACATCCGGAGCTTCAACTATTGGGGTTCCTCGACGGTGCTGCGGAATCCCTCAATGGAATTTTTTTCATGGTCATTAGTGGGCACTCACATCCATGATATCCAGAAAGAAAAATTTTATGGTTTAATGGGCGTTAACTTTGCTAAGCAAACATTTTGATTTATCAATAATAAACGAATATTTCCTTTAAAAAAATTTTTTCATTTTATTTTCAACATTAAGAGTTTTCAGAATTATCAAATATTTTTGAATAACTTATACAACATCCACGAGACTACGTATACAATATCGTTGAAATTTCACATAACTCTTCTCTGCTGAACTGTAACTCTATCATCTCTCATCAACATGAATAAAATTTCTTGTGAGTATTAAATGTGTCAGCAGTTTGCCCCATTCTCTAACATAGTCATATGTCATTGTCCATTCCACTTTTTCTCTTTTCCATCCGTAAACATCAACATGAGCCAATGAAGTGTTTCGCATCGCTTTATTTACCCAACCCCTATAGAGGGCAAACAATGTTTCGTTCCATTTCACTATGAGGTGAAAACAAATATGAGAGCCGTCATTTTTTTGAATGCATTTCAATTAGCGCATTACCTCATTCAAGCAGTTTTAGTTGCCAGCTGTGCTGATTCGCATTTTAAATGCTTACCTTTTGCAGTTTCATATTTAGCAGTTATGCCATTCCATTTAGCGATACAGTGGTTATTATATAAATTTTTGAATCCAAGACCATCAATATTGTTGTTTACATGTATTTTTACTCTTAGAGTTGGGTTGATTTTACTAAATAACTCTCCTCAATACAGATTCTAGAACTATTTCCATTCACAAAGTCATTTATCTATAAATAATTGCTCTTTTATAGAGGTGCATTTGGTTGGCTGAGATTAGACCAATGAATATCAACTTCTTGTGAATTCACTCATATATATATAAATTTAAACAGCGATCAAAATTAAGAAGTGCGTCACAATCACCGAATTATTGGTACAAGAAAATGCAAGTGGTCTTTAAAAATGCAGACGGCGAATACGACAGTTAAACTCTGAAGATCGAACTCAACGCTTTGACGCATTCTATTTATAATTGGTTTGCAACGCTACTGTGGGCATTGAGATGAATGAATGCATAAATCGAGTGCACTAAGTCAGGCTGAGGTGTTCGGTCAGCTTAAAGCTAAAAAGAGCGATCGAGCGGAGTGCTTTTCCTTTGAGCAAAACTCTGAGAGAGGCAATGGTCGTACCAGCTGGCGGTTGGCACGAGGCACTCTCGAATCCACACACAACTCGCGCATCCCACCAGCCGTAACGCTGTATTGTCCCCGAGTTTTTGTGGGTGGCCAAAGTGGCAGCAAGCAGTGCGCGTGCTTCAAGCGTGCCCCGCATACGCACACATTGCAAACACAAACACCCATTTGGTCTCCGTCCCAATCTCGGGCCGTTCTGTGCTTGTTCCGTTCGGTCACCACTCTCATTCGCCACCTTCGCACGTTCAAACCCTTCCTCTACTTTGTTGCTTTTTTCATTCACACAGGAAACTCGCACTCAGCGTACCTATCGTTGCAAAGAGCCATTTTATTATTAAGGAGAGTTTTTTGAGTCTTGAGACAGGAAAATATAGGAAATTTTTTGTGGGATTTTTACTATTTGAAAATTTCTAAGCTGTATTTCGATGCTATTCGCCAACAACGATCAGCAATTTTGATATCATTTATTTGAAATGATTTATTAAGAAAATACATGCAAAGTCTCATTCCTTAAATTAAGATCTGCTAATGTGAGTAGGAAACCAAATCGGAGTTGTCTTGAAATATGTAGTGAACTATGTCCAGTAGCGATAGACTAAGTTTGTTAATAGCAACGTAAAAGTTACTTGTCGATGCTTTTCATAATGCCTTTCATTCGAAGGAAATGCCCAGAAGGTGGCACGGTGTGAGTTAACTATGCGACAAGTCGATCAGGTAGGCAGAATGCAGAAACAGACGATTTTGTGTTCCGCTTATTTGATCAACCGGTTTCGTAAATTATGCAAAAATGAACTGGTTTATAAACTGAATGCCTCATTATCCTATACAACCCGAGCGCTTTCGCAAATTTTTTAGCAAATGTCTTTTTTTGGCACTTGAGCAGTGTAGGACGAAAACTTGACTAGAGTAAAAAAATGCATGTAAACAAACTCGATGGTTGAATTGTTAGTAACTGCTTTCGAATTCGATGGATAAACATGAAAGATATGAATTGCCAACTTATAATACTCGTCATATCGACCACATTTTGTGAGCCTCAGTGGTGTCCGGGTTGGTCACCAAACAGACAGACACAGACACAGACACGTACACATATAAATATGCGCAGGTATGATATCAATGCACTTAACAAATGCGAATATGCGAAAACTCTTAAAAAACTTCTTTGCCAAGAGCTGTTTTTATTTTCACATTCGTTGGCACTCAGAATGTGTTTTCACATTCTATTGACGTATACTTCGGTCGCACAGGAAGAGGGTTCTAGAACGCCGGAAATGGAACTGAAAAAACACTCGAATTCCGATCGAGCACTTCTTTACGATCTTTCACGCTCGTGCTGTCGAACTTCACAGATCGATCTCATACTTGGCATATGTAGATCACTCTATTTTACCTATGGCATTCGTAAGCAGATAATTCGTTCAGCGATCAGTGGTACTTAGATCATTTTCAAAACTGCACTGCATATTGCTCATAGAGTAAAAAAAAGTTCTAAGCTTTCCAACTATATATTCATATTTCATCGAATTCTACAAATATTTATGTTTTAAATTTTATGAAAAAAACCTCATTTCCATTCATCCTGAGTTATCACGACCTGGTTTTTCCACGTTGAGTGCAAATAAGTTGACGACGAGAAGGCTCGCCGCAAGAGCGATGCCGCTCACGTATTTACGCTGTAAACACGCTGCCTTTACTAGCCGCATTCCATCGCTCGTTTTTGTTGATCTTTGCTCTTTCCTCGAACTAAAATTCCCGAAAACCTTCAATCACGCTATTTTTGAGTGTGACGTCAAATTGGCTTTGATATAAGTTCAAAAGAATTATTGAAAGGATTCGATGAAGTGCAAAAGAATAAGAGTCTATTTCTATGCAAGAATTTCTTAAGCGGAGATTTAACCACACGAAAATTCGTATGGCTCGATGAGGAGAGTGCCTTCCTTTATCGATTAGATAATAACCATTAATGGTATCAATCTTTGGATTCTCTGAATTAAATTAAGTTCTAGAACTCGGAATTAGTGAAGCAGTGGCTTGGATCTTGAAGTATTCGTTGGGGTACTTTTATTTTAAAGCAAAAAAGAAGGCGCGCATAATGCATCACGAAAATTGTGTGCTTGAAACAGTCATGCCCAGCTTCAATTTATGTGATTGCAGCAATGCATAAGATTCCTTAAAACTCTGCGTTACATCTTTATGGCTTCTATCTGTTCTAATATTGTAAGATAAAAAGGCATTTTATATTGCAGCACGATATCTTATAAGTAAAACATTTCGATGATGGATCAGATGAGTTGCCCCATGATTGAACATATCTTTGAGTATTGTTCACTGAACTTATAGCAGTATGAAGGGCGATTATACGAGAAGATTCTAGAGTTGCTTCAGCAAGCAGCGAATGATCGTTCACATCGAGGTTATCGGCAAATTCATGCAAGCGTTCAGATTTGCTATATTTTTGAAGACGAATCGAACCGGTTGGCATGCATGAGATGATGAGTGATTGACTCACATGTCCTTTTAATATAGGAATCTAGAAATGAATGCGAAACTTGTGCATCCCATGAAAATTTGGTTTTTTGCATAAGCTCCCAAGTCGATGGAATACTTGTTCAATTGCATGGACATATCTTCACAAATAGGCAATTTGCAGTTTGCTGCTCGACAGGCATATCGTTGAAAGGAAGTGATATGTTGGGTTGCGTGTCTTGATGAAAAATGGGAACAAGGAAGGGGAGAGGGGAGTTCCCATTGGCTATCTTGCATGCCATACTGCAGTAATCGATATACGGATGCATGCGTTTAGAGATCTTCTAATAATGCGAAAAAGTGATTTATAACCGTACTATCACATAATGATGCTTCGTTAACTGTTTCCTTCTTAGAATGACTTCAATGCAAACCTTTGTATAGCTTAGCGAAAGTGCTGCACATTGATAATGATCTATAGTAATCACTGTATAACAGCAAATAGACAAAAAACAGTAATTGTATAAGAGTAATCACCGTTTAATTTATGGTAGATATTGATCCCAACTTATAAATTCATTCGAATGGGAATTTGTGATTACTATACTTTATTGTATTTGTCGTATGGAATTGTTGGTAATTGATACTGAAATTGAAAGTTTTTCCTTCGAAAGTATTTGAATTTGTTATGTTTATTTATTCGAAATAGTTGAATCGAATTATAAGAATTTTTTACCAGTGATATTGCTAAATATTCCTCAACCTAATAAATCGTTTAATATTTGATATGTCGAGTTTTTGATATCATCTCAACAAGTTTATTGGCATTTTAGAACCCGAAACAACATGAAAATTATTCTAATGACATTAATTTACATATTAATTCAAAGAAAAGAAGATTTCAGGATCGGTACAATCATTTATGTTACGAATCGATGTGGATCTTTCCGATCACGAACAAGATGAACGAGGCACCAATAAGAAGGTATTTGTATATGACATTTCTTATCTTCTGTGCTCATTTAATCTCTTCGATGAAAATATTTTAGGGCTTGTGCTACTAGTATGAACCCTATGATAGGAATGGATTAGCGATACCCTTCAATTTGGAGCTTTCTTTGAGATGATCCACGATATTCAAAAGAGTTTTAAACACTTAAAAGTGTCGAAAAATTTGCATGCGTTTTGCAGCCAATCGAATTTCCATTTAATTTGCAAAAAAATCGCATTTTATAGAGAACTTTTATGAACAATGGAATCAGCAAAAATATGGAAGCATTACCCAGCATATTTTATTGTTTATAAAAAATTTGTAAAATTGATTATTCCATTGAGACACTAACAAAATCGCATATCGTGCTTCTTTTTCTAGTGTACTTCATGTTCAACAATAAAGTGAAGTGATTGTTCTAGGCTAATAAGCCACTAATGGAGAAAAGAAGGCGAGCACGTATCAATCGATGTTTATATGAGATGAAGCAAATGCTCGTCGATGGTATCAAAAGTGGGGTTCGTTATCGTTCCATTAATTCAAATTTCTATTCGCTTTATTTTAGTCATTCGGTTCTTATAATTGCAGTGTTCATTAATCATGTATAAAATAATAAAATATTAAAAAGATAGATTTCAAAAGTTATGACAGATTACCATAAACTATTTGATTGGGAAAAATAATTATTTCTAAGAGATCTTTTAAAAATTTGACTGCTTTTTGTCGGTTACTAAATGATTATATAAAATAAATGTGTTGATAAATTCATGATTGGAATATGAGAAAGCCATATGATAAATCCTTTAGTGATTGAAGCGTAATGATAGATTTCTTTTATTCTATAGTACAATACGAAAGAATATGATAGTTATTGTATAAACGATATTTAAATAACACAAAGCGGGATTAAATTAAGGTATAAATATGAATGATTAATGAAAGACGATGATGTATAGGAAAACGCCTAAACAATATCTCTTGAATTGCAATTATATGCAATTATTGCGATAAAGGAATTGTTTGTGAAAACGATTCTTGAAAGTTCTGCAATATTTTTTCCACTGTTTAGAAAACAACGATAGAGGATTGTAGGTGAATATTCCATATAAAAAGATTTCATTTTGTAACATATGATTAGAGGTTTTTAGATTAATGGCTTTCATTCATGGTAGAAATTCGCTTGCCAATAGTATTTGTTTCCTAGCAGCAGCATACAAAAAACGAAGAGATATTTCAGTCACCCGGTCAATCGAAATGGGAAAAAGCTGATATATTGGAGATGAGTGTTGCGTATATGCGTCAACTGCAAAAGAGAGTTCCACAAACGAGTTCGTTTTGTTTGATTTTAATTTCGCATTTATTTTATTGATTGCATTTGCAATCGCATCAGCAGAGTAACTTTGCAAAAAATTCATTCATTGCATTTTATCGAATAAATATTGCATATTGATCTAAAGAGTTACAATATGCGGAGATATCCTTGATATCGTTGAGGTGCATCCGCAATTTCGCATTGTGTATGAGTGATTGATCCGCCATTTTAGCTTTCCACTTCTTTCTTTTCTCCCCCTACACACCATTACAACTCGCTATTTTGAATATAACGAAAGGAGTTAACCATTATAAAATATGCAAATTATGGATGATGAAATTTCTAAGTAAGAAAATTGAAATGATTTTAGAGGGTAAACAGAAACGAGTCGTCGAAGCGCAATGAGATAGAAAATTTTCATATCGAAGACAACATCACAGTTGAAACAAAAAAAAAAAAAACAAAACGAATCAAAAAAAGAAACACTCATAATACGATCAAGGCAATTTGAAGGATTCTTGACAAGTTTAATACTGAAATGCATTGTAACTGACAACAACTCTCTATTTATAAATTCCCTATACATTAATTAAAAATTACCTATAAGTTACCAATATTTATTACCTACAAATGAATATACATTTATTAGGCAACAATGGAATCGTATCGATAGCTAACTAAATATTCTATCGGCCAAATGATGTTTGGCATTGATCGGCGCTTTAGTGACTTAGGGCAAGGGAATAGCTCACACTGGAACCAAAGGTATGATAATATTTGGAATCATATACTCTTTTTGCTTCAATGAGTGAATAAAATACAGGAAATACAGAATATGACGTCAACATAAAGCAAACCTCCCAACATATTAGGAACGTTATTGAAACTAAAGTTAAATGAATTTTACAGGCGCTGAAGATGTGCTGCCTTCAGCACAATTTATCGAAGGATTCTCTGAATGTCTGAAAGAGATGCAGAAATTCAACGCGAATGCGACACTTTCTTCAGAAATACAGGAGCATAATGCCAAGCTTAATGGATATATCACAGCACATTTACACACATTAACTCAAGATCTTCGTTCAAAGGTTAGTTCACAACTTTGTTATATTAGATCTCACTTCAGATTATTCGGTTGCCGAATTCAAATCGTAAATGTTTATCCATAGAAGGGTTTTCAATAAATATGCTCGGATAGTAATATCTCGATATAAGAAGATATATGGAAGCTTCTTTGATATACTGAATCTTAAGATGAATTTAAATGTCTTGTTAATTCGAAGTTTTAGCCATCTGGAGCACTCGAGGTAAATGCAGCGCAAGATACGACAGCCGCCGCCGATTCAGAGTATTCGCCAACTCATTCACAGACGTCGCCCAGTTCGTCATCATCAGCTGCTACAAGCCCGAAGAGTTCACCTTGCGATCATGCAGAAGCATCTACACGGCACTCGACAAAACGACGTCGCAAAAATGCTGAATTCGAACAAGAGGTTGCCGTCCCATTGCGATCAACACTTTCGCTGCCATATCCACAACCTAGCAGGTCGTTTATATATCCCTAGAAACACGTCTATAGTTCGATCTCTTATTGTTCTATTAATTTCATATCTTCAGCTGAGCTTAACACCGAGCTCGCAAGACAACCAACTAGACAAATATGTCGTTTTTACAGCTGCTGTAAACAACAGCATGGTCGTGGCGAATTCGATCACGTCCGAAGCAATATCCTAGAAGACAGTTGCTGATGCCATTTGTAACTCCCTTAAAAACATAAAGGAGATTATAGTAACAGCTGAAACACCTAATCGCTTCTTCCACCTTATTAAATCTTTTGTTACTTCATAGCGTGGTGATTTTCGCTTCTAACGCAAAGAGGAAGTAAAAAGTAATTAAGATAAGTAAGTATGTGTTTCTATTTATGCATAATTTGCAGCCTATTTTAGGATTAACGAAAGTAGCGTGCTCGTTATGGATCCCCGTGCTACTCGGCTTCTACCATTCGGAGTCGATCAATGCCTTCTGACTCAGTTTCTGAGTTGTGCACGTCCATTAGGCATGAAACACCCTCAGGCGCAGCCGTCTTGGCCTTCAGCGGCTGAACTTGCGACTGTCTACAACGATATGAGTACATTCAACAACGGATGGATGCATAATCTATGGAGGCCGTTCTAACATTAGTTCAAATGTATATACAAATAAAGTGAGAACTGAAAATCGAACCGAAACGCCTTCAATGTAGTAATGGGGGTGGAGAAGAGTCAAAACAATCGTAAAAGTGTTGACACAGGTTTGAGCGAGATAAGTGTCGAAGCATCTTCATTGCATTTCATTTCATATGTCCATGCTAACAACTTAAGCTGATGTTGAGGTGAGGTTACATATACAAGAATGATATAGTCCGACATCGCAAAGCAATCGTTGAGAATATTTGTGTTTTTGCAGATTTAAATGCAGAATCTATGAAAGAACTGAACCGAACTTTAGGAGAAACGAATGTGTTGTATTAATCAGCGTTGTTTTTAGGTTCTGAGTTAGGAATTGGACAAAATCGAATAAGCCTTCAGCTTGCTCCACATCCCCTTCCTCATTTACTTTCCCAGTTTTTGTATCCTCCATCTTAATTTCTGGGAAATAAAATAACTCGCGCATAAATAAATAAATAAATAATATATATATATATATATATATATATATAATGTTCAAATACTTAGGGCACAAAAGTGTTCTATTTTGCTGCGTTTAGTTTGCTCAGACAACCATGTCATCCGTGAGGTTGGTTGTTTTGTTACTATGAAGTGAAGAGGTCTCCTAGGAGTGCGCGCCACAACAGCAAATTCTACCGCCACCCCTCCCCCAAACGAACCATATTTAATGTTCCATCATTAAATATGGTTTATTTTTGCTCCCCTCTTCCTCTTTCAGTCTATCACAATCATGAATAAATTTATCACCAAGTTGATGAATGAACTGTTTCTATGTTCCAATTGTTATTACTAATATTATGAATATTTGTAAATTCGTTACACTACTAAATTCACTTCCGTTATGATTGCGCACAGTTGTCTTCTTTTATATTCGTGATAAAAGAATCTCAGCGTTTCACTTAAATTATTTCTGCCGTTTATTTAATCGATTTTCATTTTTTATTCGTTTTTTTTAAGATAATATTCATACAATTATTTTGTTTATTATTTCACTTCATGGCATATTGTTACGGTCATAAAAAGATAAAGAGCTCAATTGTAAATGGTAATGCCTTGTTGTTCTTCTAAAAGCAATATCGAAGTGATGTGATTACTCAATTTTGAAAGTAAAAATGATTTATTTCAGTCAATTGTATTGCAAAATAAGATATATAAGTACAAACAATAGATTTATTTGTTGTCTCATCGAATACTCAATTGCAATGTTAAAAATAGCTCCTTAACTTTACAAGTTGCAATGTTATTAATTCCAAATTAGAAAATATTTCAAATACAATTTCAACTGCACTTACTGAAATGAATTGCAAATAAATCGTTTTCAATAAATTTTTGCAAACTAATAAAAAAATGCAAAATCAAAACCATTAAGTCAACAAATTTCAACAAATTGCAAATCAATTTATTCAAATGTATTTGAAATCAGGATAAAAGTCACAAAAAATTGACAAAAAATTATTAACAACTCACTGAATACTTACAAAAAGCGTGCATGAAGTTACAATATTGTTGCAAAGAAAAAATGAACTCAAATGTGCATGAATGGAAATCAAATTTTGTCGGAAACACTTCACGTTTATATTCATCTCTACCTTTTTAAATGCTAAGTAAATTGAAATATATGCATATACGAATTTTGCAACACAATTTTCTTCTACGGTTAAAAAGCTAGGATGCATTAAAATTTTGTTGTATGTTTTGCACACAACACTTCAAATATGAAATATTAAGAATAAGGAAGATAGGTTTTTTCAAATGGAACAAATTATGTGTAAAGCAGCTTGAAGTATTATGCCAAATATAAACATTCAATTGGAATAGCGCTAGCAATAGAGTTACACCTTTAAAAGCTTCGTACCGTTGATGTTGGTGAGAGTTCAATGAGAATATTTAGTTGCAATAGATGGATGTGCTTTAAATATTTTGGATTTTTAATTTTGCTAGCATATCTTGGAAGGTAGTGACTGATTGTGATTAAGAAGAGATTCGTTGCTGAGAACGGATGATTCATATCCTCGGTAATTTCTTTGACATTTCCTGAAAAGAGGACATACTGTTATAATTCTCTAGAATAATGTCGTTCGAAGTTATTCGTCTGTTGGTTGATCAAGGCGGCGCATTAAACCTGACGGAGACACAGCAGAAGGGTGAGAAATTCTATTGTTCCCTTCCAACTGGATGTTTTGATCGTGATTGCCAACCGGTCTATGTGTTTGTTCATTAGAGTTTCAGCAACGACCTCGACAAATTGGAGATGCCAGTTTTGGTTTTGTATCACCCCATTATGCACATAAATTTCTGTGTTATTTCCGCTAATATTTGTTGTTTATCATCGTTGTGTCTATTCTGTTTCCGGTAAACGATTCCTGTTGGATGCACCAACCTCATTTCTGCAAGATATGTTTCATTAGTATGCTGCAGTGCGCTTTCAAAGGCGCAATACATTCCAATTTAGAATACGCTTCATATTAGCGATAATGGATTATTTAAATCTATGTGACTTGGAGATGAAATAAATTAAGTGAAATTTTGAAAATCTGTTTAATCTTGTGGAGTTAAATTCTAGTAAAGAATGTAAGAGATGATTGTGGTGAACACTGATCGTCTTCAGATATACATATATAGACAAAACACATGAAAGTAAGGAACGCGATATGATTTGAATATTGCTTTATTTCAAGGATTGCTGTGGTATTTGTGAAGGATGTTATGCTCACATTTCCTAAACTATTCACCCGATTCTTACCCAGCTGGAGTGGTATTCATATTTATTAAACCACAATGTTGTATTGAATGCTGGGTATGAGTTGGCACGTAGTTTACATTATATGATTAACCCCAAATATGTTCGCTCTCAGATTTTGAGTTCGCGAGCTGAACAGCTCCTTCTCATTTGTTCTTTATTCTCATGTCGTATTCTATAAGTCCGGGATACATTAACAGCTTTCTATGAATATTTCCTAGGGAGTATCAAATCACAGAGCGAACGGAATTGGGATCCTTGGGAAAACTACTTTCACATCATCGATTTATTTGATACCGTAGTATACTTTTATCTACAGTTACATATATGTTTATTTAGAATACTAAGCGATTGGCTTCTGATGAACTCATATTGGTCGATGACGTGGAATGTTTCATAGGCAAAAATTTGTTTCTGTTCGGTGACATGGAATTTCTTTCACAGTAGGAAGAGATATTATGAATCATTTGATTTCGGCTTATTTAAAAAGTATTTTGTTAGGTTGAATGACATCGCGTGGTCATCAATACGGAGTGATGAGCATCCGTCGGGCTTGATTGTTGGTGGCGGTGAAAGTGGAATGGTTGCTGTGTTTGATGCAGCTAGTCTCATTCGAGGTACACTTTCATTATTTTAGAGTACACAAGAAAAGCTTGCCTATGTTTTTGTTCATCATTACTTGGGGGGTCATTTACTTACCTAAAGTACCTTTTTTTGCTCTGACAGATTATAGCAGTTCTCTTTCGTCTTGAAAGACAAATTGCGGTGAATTGATTTAAGTGATCTTATTGCCTCCATGGAGTCAAGTAGGTAATACGCCTAGAGGTTAGTCCCTTATTTCTCCATGTGGCTTTGCTCGTGTACTGGCTCCATGGCATTATGGGATTGAGTCCCCTGCTCTTCTTATCTGCTTCGAGGTACGGCACATAAATAACACAGTCCAGAGAGATAGTTTGTTTGGAGGATCAGTACGTCGGTATGAGTTGGTTCCTATCCAGGTAATAACTGCTTCAGATCTTCGTGCATAAAACTTAAAATGCCTTTCTGTAACAAAAGGTTCGTTTAAAAATAGTTGATTTTAATAGGTGCTCTGGGTCATGTACTTACGTTATTGGTTGTAGCGAGCTGCTTTCTTGAATATTGAGAATTCTTCCTTTTTTTGATGGGATCACAAATTTTCGAAATGTGAGTTAAATGCGATTGTGCATAATCGGGCTTAGTGCAAAGGTTTTTATATTGTTGAAGAAAACAATATGTACGTACTTTTGCATGAACTGTATTTTGGTTTTTAAGGAGAGCAGTTGAATCGTGTGGGTGAAACCAGATATCATCAGGGTCATGTGCTCAGTGTTGACGTAAGTACTGTGAATGCGAAATGGGTTTGTTCGGGTGGCGCACTTGGATCGATTTTGCTATGGGATATGAATAGTCCACTGAATCCGATGTCACCGGGGACACCGAACTTCAATCATCAAATAGTAAATGTTTTCTTTATTGTGGAATATTTGATTTGTGTTTAGGAAATATCAATAATTGCAAAATTTCTGCTTTTCTTTAATATTGAAATGGAAGAGAGGTGTTTTGGGAATCTCACCTGTTACTTATTCTCTTTTTTCGAAATGCTGTTTTTACCCAAATAACTACATACATTATTGTATCACTTTTTTAAAAATGTATTTGTATATAAATGACTTAGGCAGCAATTTTCTGAAATTTGTCGAAGTTTAATAGCGTTAAGCTTATCCATAGGAAAGTATACTATCCAGTTTAAGCCTTTTTTTTTCGAATCATGGATCAGGTACAGTCAACTCCGACTGGATTGCTATCCCTCATTTCCTTAGGAGTTTTTAAACTGCCATTTTTGAGATTTAACAAAAGCAGGGGGTAGGGAGGGTTCTAGTAAATACCGTTTTTCTATGGCAGGCAGGAAACTTTTTGGAATATTTCACTGGTATTTCGGTTCCGGCTCAGTGCGATCAGCAGTTAACTGCTTCGCAAACCTATCGGCTGTGTGAAGTGTTTGTGGCGGTCGTGATAAATGGCAGTATTGCAGAAATGTATTGGATGGAATCGTTGCGTGGAACATATATTGGGCAGTTTAACGAACGAACGATGTTCAATTTGGGACTTGCGAAGAGGCGGGTCACCTATCCTCGACATTGCTGATATTGGTAAGCTTTCCGTTCTCACAAATGCATAAACCATTTCTCAACCACTCTCAGTCTTCTAGACATAAGGGATCATATTTAGACAACGGAGTTCTAAATGAATGATTTATTCCCGGCAGTGATAGAATATATGACGATGCTATGGAATTTTAAGGCGGTGGTGTTGAGTGGAGTGTTATGAGGTGGAGTCCACTCGATGGCACAACTCTCTGTCTTGCATCACAGAGTGATACATCTCCGATCGTTCAGAAATGGGATCTGCGATACGCATCAGCGCCCGTATTCACCTATCAGCTTCACAGCAGGTATTAGTTCCTTTCGCAGGATAGTGAAGCTTGTCTTCGATAATTTTCTAACGACATTCGTTAGCTTATTGAAGGAAGTGTCATAACAAAAAAAGTTTTTCACTGTTTGATATAACTGAAAAAATTTGTTAATTTTCATTGATTTTTCTTTTTTTCGATAAGAAGATGCAGAAATGAATTCAATTTTCTGCGCTAATAACGAGTAATTTCCACCGAAATTGCAATAAATTCTCACTTCTTTCCACCGAAAATCACTATCCCTTTCGAGACTAGCTACTGAACGTTTTGTAAGGCCACCGAGTCCATCCTTCCATCCCACTGCTTTCTCCTTATTGTGGTAATTGCGATAACTGTAAGCTTTTCGTCGTTTTTGAAAATTATTTTTAAAAGAAAAATACGAGAGAATAGTTGCTATTCTTTGTTTCGGCGTTTTGGATTCTGCATTGTTATGCGCCGAAATTAAACGCTAAAACGACGATGGTTGTTCGCTGATAAATGTTTGAAATACTGATCATCTGCCTGTGATAGTTGAGATGGTGTGAAGGAGAAAAAAGAATACAGATGCAGTGTGCGAGTCAGATTATGGCTGCAGCGTGGTTGGTTTTCCTTGCTTTATAATGTCAGATGCCATGAACAATATGATGTTCTAGAAATGTGGGTGGGGTTCATGAGGCCCGTATTGAAACTTTTTTATTTGACCAAATCACGATGATCGTAGCCTTTAGCGATGGAATGTTTCAGTTTTAATAACGGTGGAGAGAGGATTTATCCTCTTGATTGAAATAACGCTAAGGATAAACAAGGTAGATTGCGGAAAGGAATCAGGAGTAAAAATTTTATTATTGCAGAGGCATATTTGGTATGGATTGGAACGCCTATGATGGTAATCTTTTGGCGACAGTGGGCAGGGATGAGCAGGTTCTTATCCACAATCCCAACAATGGTCAGCTGCTTGGAAGAGTCGCTATTAAAGGTGTGCTCCGACGGTGTTCGTGCTGCTTTTAGAGTTGGGATTCCTTTTTTTTCAATTTCAAGCTTTTGTCTAACGGATAATTCATGATTTATGAGAGCGAAGTTGCAACTTAGCTGAGTTCGGTTAGCAGTGAGCATTAATGAGGAGCATTTAAACATAGTATTATATCAAATACCGAAATGTTTGTATTGTGACGCTATCCGAAGAAAAGAAAGGTTGTGCAACATGTGGGGCTATTTGTGCAGCTCGTTCATTTGCGTCAATGCATTGACCGCATATCGATTCCCACAATCTTTGATCGCTGCATCCGTCGACTATGCACACCGTCTATCCAGCTCACCTAGTCCCATATTGCAAGATTTAGCCCGAAAACCTTATACAGCAACTTTATTTTAAGCTTTAGGGTATAGCAGATTGACTGGTATGGTGAGGCTTAAAACACTAATGAAGGATGATTTATACAGAGGCAGGAAAGAGTAGGTGGTGGCAAGGGAAGGAAAACAAGCACAGTGCTGAAAAAGCATAGTGGTGCGCAGTTCGAAGAGAGGGAATAAGTTGAAATTCATAATTCTGCTGAAAACGCGTTTGAATGTGCAATTGTGCACAGGTTGTGAGGGTTTTTGTTTGTGGTCGACCGGCTGAAGTATGCTGGCATCCTAATTGTAGTGCATACGTTGCTTGAAAGAAAATCTAGCCAGACTTTGCCAGTTACGATTCCGCAAACAAATCTGTTTGCTTGTACTCCGTTTGCGCTTTCGTTATCTCTGTTGCAAATGAGGCGCCTTCCATCACTCTCCAATAGAGGTTCTAATTACAACTCACAGGTCATTCTTACAATTAGAACATAATTGAAAAAAAAGCATAGTGGAAGAAAGGGGAAGCGAACATCGAAAAAAATAGTATAAGAAAGGCTGAGGGAACAGTTCTTTTCAAACGACCGATAATGCTCTCTTTGATCGCCAGTTCATTAGCTGAGGCGTAACCGATTTCGGTCTTGAGAAAGGGTAGGCATGTCCACGGATTTATCTAACCCGTACTCAGCAATTTCACAACCATCTTCAGAAAGGAAATAAGATGACGAGAGTTTCAGGCTGGGCTCGACGCTTTTCATGGAATCCGACAAACCCGAATCTCTTCGCCATATCTTTCTTCGATCGTCCTCTAGAAGTTCATTCGCTTACTCCGTTTCCATCAATGGATTCGCCAACTCAAGTATGCTTTGTTTGAAAGGGGAAAGAACGGAACGTGCGCTTGAATTTTCCGCGGTTTTGTTTCTGTCCATTTTTATAAGGGAAAGGGAAAGAGAATAAAACCGGCGCGTAGTTTCTGTTTTTCCTATGAAGTTTGCTTCTCTTTTGATTGAATTTCTTCATTGAAGAATATTCAAAAGAGCCGATGACCACCGACAGGAACGAACGAGATACATGTGTATTTTGGTGCATCGCCACTGAATTATTCATTTTTAGTGTTTTATTCCAATTTAATTTTCTCTCATCCCCAGTCTATCCATATGATTCCTAGCGAGCAAAATTTTATCGTTTGTGTGCTCTGGTGCTGAATTGAGAGTTTTCATTCAATGAGATGTTGTTCTTATGCTTCTCCTTATTGCTCTCTTGTCGTTATACAATCTTGTGTGAAGACTGCTTCCGTTATAGTAACTTGGATGATTGATATTCACTACTTTAGGCGATAAATTTTTCCATGAAAAAGATCGTTTAATTTAGGTATCGGATGCTGCCGAATTGGAACTCTCGATTATACCAGCTTGGATGAGGACTGGTTCATGTGGCGTGCATTTTTCTTATGGCAATAAAATATGCACTTTTGAAGTGCAGCCTGATCCAGCAACAAACGCCTCGCACTCAGTTGTCCTCATCAAAAAGGTTAATTCTTATTTTAAAGAATATTTTCACATGATTATAACATTGTTTATATCACATCTACTTGCTGAGAATATCCCAAATCCTTAGTTCATTTGTGTATCGAGGATGAACTTTTTCTCTCTGAGAGTTTAATTTGAAAAATTTCTTCAAGTTCTATTATTGAATTTTCCAGGTTTTCACTTTTTTATTACTGATATTATTGTTCTACTTTTTTAAGTGAAATTGCAGTTGCTGCTGTCAAAATTCTAAAATTTCTATACTCCAATCTTATCTACTGCTGTTGGCGAATATTATCAACGCCTGTTCCCCTTCGTTGAAAGTTTCGTAGTATTTTATCTTTGACGAACAGTTGATGTTATGGAAGCATGGCAAAAATTTCCGTTTGAGTCGTATCACTAAATTTGATACTCCAGATTCAAGAAAACAAGGAACTGGGTCGCAGAGTGGCAGAGTTGCAAACTGCTCTCGACTCGAATCAGCTGTCGTCGTTTTGTGAGCATCGCGCTGTCACTGCCACTGGTGATCTGCAAAGGCAGCTGTGGACGATTCTTTCGAAGCAAACACTCAACTCCTCAAGATCTGAGTATCTCATTATGCTGACACCTCGTAAGTTTTAATGCGATCTTTTCGAACAAAATTGTTTTGTGCCGTAGTGAATAGCTTTTGAATTATTTGTATCTCGGCTTCTATAGGTAGATTCGAAAATTGAATCGTTTCTCATATTTAACTATCCTTTCTGATTACTACCATTAGTAGCCTGCGTGGTGCATGTTGTACGAGCATTCAGATTGAGCGCCTTTTCGTTTACATTTTGTCGTGTTTGCACATACGCTTTTATATGGATTATAAAATACGTATAGTTTTATATGGACTCGAGATAATATCATTTTTGTTTCTTTCTCTTCACTGGCCATTTTTTATGCTGACCTCTTATTTCAACTCATAACTGAATCCTTATCTCCGTTGACGTTGTTATCGCTGAACGATATCAAGCCACGATATTTATCAGTAATCTTCCTTTGATTTATTATCAGTAACCTTTCTAAGCGATCGGCAAAGGTGCTGTTATGTAGGTCATGCATAACATAGGCATTTCCCACTTTAGTAATGCTCTGTTCTGCTCATCAAAGCGATACTTGGTAGGATCCGAGCTTCGTTCTACGAGAACAATAACTACTCATCACGCAACATTTCAAAACACTTCTGAGGCATTTTTTAGTGGTGAAATTTTTGAATCTGAATTCTCACGTTTAATCATATTGAGACGACCATCGCATTTTAAAATATGAGCACTCACTTTCAAGCGCGTTTTTGGGGGCGGATTGAGATGGAGCGTCATTGTTGTTAAATTTTCTGACTGATTGTGATGGTTGCCTCACCAGTTTAGGCATTTACAATGAAATTGCCAACAGTTATGTCTTCAATGCATCGATAATTTTTGATTCAATCAACATCAAATTCGATGAAACGACAACTGCGTCTCCAAACGTTGCGCCTTTAGCAGCTAACCGTCGATTGAAGTCTTAGGCTTAGCCCTAAACTTTAATTATAAATACATTCCAGTATCAGTAAGATGCTGATATTTTTTGTCTTATGTACTGTCATCTGGAGGGTGCAATTGTTATTTAAGCGTTCTCTGCCACCTCTTTGCTTGTAGAGATCTATCTTCGAAGACTCGAATTGGATCTTGACGTTAAAAGTGGTCTTTACCTTGAGGTGACAAATTCATTCAGTTTAATTCCTTCCGCTATTACGCTCACTTATTTTTGCCAGCGAATGTAAGAATTTGCACTTATGAATGCACTTTTGTGCTCATCAAACATTGTTGTTAAGCTTCGACGCTGTCTGCTTGCAGAAATTTTCTTAATAAACGGGCAACCAATTTTTGCATATGAAAGCTATGTTTGAGGTTATATGAAAGTGTGGTGACGATGTTTTAGTCTATTTCAAAGATCGCTAACTATTAGTATCACTTTATTCTCAGATGGCAATTAGGTCTTCTAGATCGCTTCATTCAGCGTTGTCCCCATCATCGAAATGGCGATATAATGGATATTATATGCATATAATTGCAGATGATCACGGTGATGCACGAGATGATGAGTTGGACGATGTGCTTAAACAGATGGATTCGTGTCAATTATCCAGCGAAGAAGATTCAGAAGATGAGCAGCTTACTGCAAATCGTAAGCAAATACAGCGCACTATTGCACCAATTTCCTTCCTGGAAGTTCCTACAGGTATGTTCTTGAAATTGACGGTAAGCACATTGATAAGGAAATTCAGGTGGTCTTAGTGATAGTTCGATGTGGGAATTCTTTATACTCATTCATAAGTTCGTTCGTAGAGAAAATAAGTACTTTGAAATTTATATTCTCACGTTGTTGAAAAATGTTTTTTTTTTACTGCGAACATCGAAGAATGCTACTGAATGCAATAAAATTAGTGAATTTTTGACATTATGTTAGCTAAGATTAGAATAATTTTCCGTATAGCACGTAATTGGGATCAGGCCACGCGTTTTTGTGATCTAACGCGGTTAATGAATGTTATATTGCTGGATGATTTAGATGAAAAATGGTTCTTTGATTCGCTGTGTGATGGTGAGCCTCGTAAGGCAATCGCAGCAGCTGTTGTAAGGAAAGAATGGACATTAGCATTACTCTTAGCGCAAACAAATGCAGATCAGAATGTTATCCGCTTTATTGCACAACAGATTGATTGCGGTTTGTTTATTCGTAATTTTTCTTTCTGTTTTTCTTTTTATGTTTTTTTACAAATTTGCATTTCCGGAGCATACTAGTACAAGTCACAAATTTTCAAGGTTCCAAACATCCTAGTTTGCCGAAAAATTTTGCAAAAAGTATTTTTACGCCAATCAAACCAAAAAAAAGAAAAGAAAAAAACGAATTTTCAATGAAAAACTCATACAAATCATTTGAAGCACAAGTGTATTACTTCGTTTTTTTTATTATTCATCGGTGACTTACAGAAGCGATTCACCGAATTTGCAAAATTGCAAAGGTGCATAAAACATCATTTTGTGGTGCATTTTTGCATTTTTGGAACTATGAATGAGGCAGTTTGAAGAAGTGAATGACGATACAGTGTATTGTTTCAGGCATTATAAGTTTTTCAATGTGAGGTGATTGAGTGGTTGTAGCTGATTGCCAAACGCTTCGCTTTACATTTCGCTTTATAAAACTGTAGTTGGGGATTAAGTTGGTTGATCAAGGGTTAAGACTTTAGTTGGGTGGTCGAACACGACTTATAGTAGGCTGTTGTTTTGCGATGTATTGCAACGATTGAATTATTGAGGCGTTTCCTTTTTTTGTGGAAGTTCTTGTAACAGCAAGTGAGCTGTTGCAACTCTCAGTTCAGAAGAACGTCAAGGTGGAGCAGTTTTTCGAGCCAATTTTAATAGTCATCATTAAATAGATAAGTAGTAGTTGAGCAGTTATTTTGCGGGTATATTTCTAGATTTTTTGGGTGGTTGGTGGATTCATTCTCTTGCAAATTCTAATCATATATTCAAATCGGCAGATACCTCAAATCCAACTAAGTATCGCTCGAACTAATTTTCTATCTACGATTTACAGTATGCCGTATGGTGCAATATTTAGAATTATAGTATTATACATTTTACTGCTGTGTCTGGTTCAAATTGTTGTAATCGGCATTTCCACCCTCCTTGAGATGGTTGACAAGAAATGGGGTCTTAACTGAGCTATGGGCAATAGCAAGCACTTTTAGATCCATCATCGTGTGGTCGAACTCGACTTGCTGCTCTGATGGCTGCAGGAATGTGGGATGAAGTGTTGCATTCTTGGAATATGGTTGATTGGAGGCGGCTTTTCACGCTGATCCTTTCTCAGGTGTGTTGTTGATTCAGTTAGATGCAGCATCCGACATTCCGATCTCAGAAATATTCCGGTTCATCCCTTCCCGTAGTTAGCGTTGGCATCAGTTTCGGCTGGCCAAATAAAAAATGTTTGCAGTTTCCTATTAAACAAATCTGGAATCTTTGCGGTCGATATGGTTAGTGGATCAACTGTTTCGACTATTAAGCCGCGGCTGAGTCATTATAATAAAAAATTGCGTTCTGGGATTAGAGATCTTAATTTCGAGTCGGGCTTTTCTTACGATGGAGTGCATTTTGTGAGTGTTACAAATGAATGTGCTTGCAGGCCCCGCCACATAAGATTCGTCCACTATGCAGTCGACTTTGTAAGAGAATGAATGCCGAAGGACGAGCATTGGAAGCCGGTCTTCCGGCCGTGATCGCAGGAGATGTCGAATCAGTTATGGATGCCACTGAATCTCTCGCACTCGACGAGAGGATCGCTATCGCAGCAGTGTTGAGACATTCTCTTGGTATAACTGTCTTCTCATAATTTCATTTCTGTACTGTAGCAAATGTTTGTGATGGACACTTATTTTTATAGCCTTCAACTTTTACTGGAAAGCAAAATTTATACCATCACGATTACTTCTGATAGTTTCAGCGTTTATCTTTTCAACCAGTTAAAGATCTTGTCGTTTTATTAACATATCGATCAGCCAATGAATACTGATCTCAAGGTTTGGAGTCTCTACGAACGAAGATGACCGCAGAGTTGCAGTGTGAAAACGCAGTATCACTCAGTACCGTATTTTATATGCATTTTGCACTGTTATTTTGTTTTGCAGAATGGTATATCTATATTGTTGTTTTTAACTTTGTTCTCATCTGTCCCGTAACGGAAACATTTCATAGGTGGCGGCAGTTCGCGAACAGTTAATGCAGGACCCAAGTTCCAAGCAGCATTAGAAGAATACGCTAGGCAACTCGCTGAGGAAGGGTTCGTTGAAGCAGCTTGGAAGTTAACCGAACCCATTGATAACGACAGTTGCACTGAGGTCGGATTGCTTTCGACAATATTTTCCTCTTGTGTCTATTTCTCTTCAGCTTTGCAAGAATGTCTTCAGTACTAAATTTTGCATGTCAATAACTAGATAATGAGGAGTAGAAAAGGGATTGCCTGAGAGTGTACAGCTTTCGTTTAGATAAAACGTTTTGCAGATTTCATTAACTTTATCATGTGCGTGGTAAAGAAAGATCATGTGGTTGCTCAGGTGCTGTTGGACCTTTTGTTTCGCGATCTTTCTTGGAAGGTTGGAAACTTTTTAGGTGATTCTTCATCCTTCCTTTCTATCCATTCCATCACTTCCTCGTCCTCCCCCTCAGTCATGACAGCATCCCTTTTATATCTTCATGTGTGCACGTTGGTTTTTTTTTGCATGCTCACCTACATGTTTCAGTCAGCTGTTTCGTTTGAAACTTCAATGCGACACTATGCTATTGTTTTTAGATCTCACAAATACCAAAAGATGACACTTCGTTTAAACATATGAGGACATCTTCGATCACTTAGTTGTTGGTTACTTTGTATTATTCGATTCCAGGAATTGATGTCACTTCGGCATACACTCTGTAATATATGCGGAAATCGAGATGGAGTGCGTCCTATTCCTCTATCGGATCCGTTTGCAACTGTGAGGCAGCAGTACTCAAAATTGGGTTATCCGAAAAGCACACAAACTCCTGAATGTGGAACACCTCGAGCACTAACAAGGCAGGCAGTTAGGTACTCGGACGACAGACGCCGTTCCGTAGAGCAGCACTCTTCCGGATTATCGCAACAACCGCCATATCCAACATTCATGCCCACTCTGCCAGCGAATGCTTATCAGCCACATTATTCGGTCTTGATTTATACATTTTTACATGAAGAGCTATTAGGAAATTTAAGGCTATGATTTTACAAGTAGTGACATTCATTATGATTGAGTCTATGTTTCACAAGCACCCAAAGGAAGAAATCACCTCGTGATTTTAAATCTACTCTTCATTTTTAAGGGTGGTGGGGAAGGATTCATGGTTTGGCTAGTTCCTTTCCAAAATTATTCACCTCTCATCACGTGTTTTTTGTAGCAGGTAGTATGTTTTAGCCGCCATCCGGATACTGGAATGAGCGTGCACAGCCAGCAGGTCAAACTGTTGGTTATGCTTCTATGCAATCACCGCAACCTCCAGTGATGCAGCAACCATCGCCTATGATGACTGGTGGGGCAATGAACGGTTATGCGGCGTCATCACCGATGTCTTCTGTAGCGAATGGCTACTATCCGGAGGCATATGCAAATGTGATGCACAATGCTTACGCTCCAGCACCACCCCCACCACCGCCGGCAGCACCATATGGTTCATTGCCAGGTGGAGGGGCGAGAATGCGGACATTATCGACGGCGTCACATTCCTCGATCCCTCCATCAATAGCCGATACAGCAACATCGGAAATGGGGAGGAATTCACAACCAATTGCGAGTGAGCGATGCTGCTTGTTGTTTTCTTGTTTCTTCATCTGAAAGGCGATAGTTTTGGAAGTGCAATGTGTAGCGGAGGGTACTGATGTACTCTCTGAAGTATGTTGCAGCGTAATTATTACAACAAACAATGTATGGTCATTCTAAGTTTTTTTTCGTTCAGAACAGATGTCGATATCGTCCGGTTGGAATGATCCTCCCGTAGTAGCAGCAAAGAAGAGCGAAGTGCAGTCGCAAGTTGCTGAAATACACTGGAAGCCAACTGCAGTGGAAGAATATGCGGGCTTTAACGCCTTACACGCACCTGTGCAGCCGTCACCGAAGCCTGTGGAGCCGGAACCACAACCAACGTATACGCTTTCAGAGGCCGACAATTACATCGTAGCGACGATCAGTGCTCTAGTGGCGAATATCCGTCAGCTTAATAAAACGCCGGTAAATTTTCTTGTTTTCCGCTGCTTATTGCTACTGCATTTCGAAGGGGGGGGGGGGGGGGGGGGNGGGGTTAGAATATTCACCTATGGTTTATTTGTGAAATGTCAGGTGCGGCATAACATTGGCTATCAAGAACACGATATTGCAGGTGAGCTGTTTAAGGTTTTGCTTTATTTTGGAGTTTGCGCTTTGTTCATATTTGATAGGGATTTGTTCTTTCCGGTCTCAAAATAAAATCTTTTTTCTAGATGGTTACCCACAAGATGACAGATGTCGAGCACAAGGTGTCAACCGAGTTGGTCCCTCGTCTCGCCAGAGCAAATGTAATTTTTCCACTGTTTTCGATTTTAGGGTATTGTTTACCGCTATTTGATCTTATCTGTGAATTACTTGAAAACATCATTCTCAGTGGTGAAACGGCGACAGATTTTTGATTTAGTGGGATCAAATTTTTCGGAAGGTAGTTACAAGATTACCTCACAAAGATGTGGTATGCATTCACACCGTTGTTCTGCAAAGAATGTCCGGAGGACCCATACTCGAAAATTCTGTAAAGGAGCACTGTAGTTGCTTAACATAGCTTTTAAAGGTAGCATACATGAAAAGCGTAGTGTCATACATGCCGAGTGGTGTTGCCACGGGTGTTTTCCGCTTACTTAACTGAGTGGATCGACGTTGTCACCTTATCTGTTCATAAGTTCTGATGATCGAAAGTTAGTGCTTATCCAATCATAATCTCAATCTTTGTCTAACTAGATCAATATCCGCGAATACCGCACCTTTCTAATAAGTTTAGGATATTACACTGCACGTGAACTGTGTTTGATATAGAAGTTGGCTTGAGATCTATTGTGGGATCAATCTTCACTTGTGAAAGGAACCAGCAGCAAGGCAAACAGACAGCAATCAAGTTTTATTTTATGTAAGTAAGAAGTAGATTGTTTTATGTTGTCCGCTTTCGGCTACTTTAGAGGCCTGAACGGTGGTCTTTTGGCTTTTCGACGAGAGCTGCTTTCCATTTGCCCAATTGCAAAAGTCTTATTTCAGTTTTGTGTTATTATTTTCAGTTTTCACAACAAACCCTCGCACAGTTATATCATATGGCCGGCTTGATGAGCAATGGTGATTTCCGTTCATAACAAGTGATATGCGCTGATTTGGTGAGGGGCAATGATTTCGTGGAGTTATCACCTATCGTACCGGCGCTAAAGATGCTCATTTCGACCGCTCAACAAGTGTATCGTCGATGAGAGGATATGTTGTTTTTTTGTTATGTCCGCCATAATTGCGATCATTTTATTGTTGTTTAGTCTGGAAGAGTGGCGTGAGGAGAAGAAGGTGCCTTTCTCTATTTTTGCTTCGAAACAGGGGAAGGGAATATCGTTCAGTCGTGTATTTTCCAGGTCACTGGCACATGAATTTTCTTTTTTTTTAGATGTTATCCAGTTGCTACAGGAAATTTTTAGCAGTTGTAGAAACGATGATATTTATGAAATAAAATCTTGAAATTCTTATCGCTAAAAAAGAAAAAGTTTAAAGAGAGCAGGCTTATAAAGGCATGTACATATGATAGTTTAAATGACAGATTTTTCCGAATTAGGAAGGAGAAGATTCTTGTTCAAGAGAAAAAGCCAGAAATTTTTCAGTGGACGTAAAACTCATAAATATCTCTCCTGACTGATTTTAGAATTCAGGACTTTTTATTTCAGCCCAGTGTATATGAAAATTTGCCCATTTGGAGGACCATTCCTTATGAGAACGTTTCTGAGGCACTTCAATAAGAACCGATTTTTTGGAGGCACTGTTTCATTCGTTATTCTTTTCAAAAATCCCAATAAGCTGTTGTATTTTAGTTGATCAAATTTTCAGCACTTATCAAAAATTGTGTAAAATGAGCTTTTTGTTCAGAAACTGTTCATTTCTATTTCCTGATTTTGTTCTATTCTGACCACGTTTATTTAAAGATTGTCTTTGAATTACAGTTCGTTCGTTGCAAATTTCAATACATGTATTGGTCTATAAGTGTTGTTTTGTTGCGCAAGTTTTCATTGATTGTTTTATATTATGTTGTTTTCTAATTTTTGTTATTCAATAATATTTTCCACTGGTCTTCCAGCGAGTTTTCTGCGACGAATGCTGTTTGTTAAGACAGCCTGTTTATAGTTCGGATAAGGAAAAAGGAAAATGAAGCATGAACTTGATCTTAAGGTGGTAAGTTTAACCTGAGGTTTGAAGTGAATTCTCCAAAGCACGAGTTCTTTTTTTCATTGTGCATTACATGCTGTATTGTCTCGTTGATTTTTGTTTATTGCATAACGAGTGTTTTGTTTTGTTCAAATTAACAACAATGCTGTTTTTAATTTTTATTGCATTTTAGGTTTGATTTTGGTTAATGATGAAATGGCATCCTGCATCATTCGATGTGAAGAAAGGCTTGCCTTTGAACCTCCGTTTTTATTATTTTCATTTATTTTATTATTTCTCAGTCATTTTTTTGTTCCTTGCAAATCCACAAAGGGTCTTTTGAATAAGTTGAATTGCAAAAAAATGAAGTGGATATAAGAGGGTATTTGTTTTACCTGATATTCCCAGTGGATTATTAGGTGCTCCCTTCATCGGACGAGGATAAGAGGTGGCATCTATTAGCACGACGTCGATTCAAACTTAAAGAGCTCCGTGAAAAGATTTTTTTTTCTATTTTTTAATCCATTATATGTGTATAGGTTTGCAAGCTGTTATTGCTTTTCATAGAATATTAATGTTTAATATGTGAAGTGTTTTAAATTTGATTATGCCTATCTTTTGGGCCAAGTTGCTGTTTTGTGCGTGGAATCAAACATTTCGCGTTGAGCCAATGAGTCTTTTGAGAATCGCATATTTTCCTTTTGCAAATTTTCCTCTATTAATTTTTTGGAAACGACATTAACACAAAATTTTTGCACTAATCGTAAATATTTTGAATTCGTGTTGTGAAGTTATTTAGAAAACCGTTATGTTACAATTATTACAAATAATCTCGACATTCAAGGGGAATGGTTGAAAGTTCCTCGAATTATTTGCATATTAAGAAGAGGAATAATTGAATTTCATGCAAGCCACATAGTTAAATGATCAAATCACATTAATTCTGGCGTTGCGCTATGTTGATAGCAAAAATATTGTTGAGAAGGAGTGCTATTCCTCCTGCATATTGAAATGACTCATTTCAACTTGAGCATTTCTTCTTTTTCTTTTTTTTTTCATCGTTAAAAAACAAAAAAATTAGCACTTGCTCAGAGACTGTTTGAAATAAACTGTGATGCATGCATTATGCTTATTCTTTAATAGGGCAATTTTTTTGCGGGTTTTTACTTTCTCTTCTCTATGGGTTTATTTTTTCAACGGTTCTTCATTGTAAATGTAAACTGCTATTTATAATCAGTATTGCTTAATATTGGACAATTCAATTCAGCCATATAAAGATTACGTTGTATGCGTTTTAGAATGTTGCGAACTGAATTATATTCCCTATTAATATTATCTTATCAAATTTTTTAACGTGTTTAGTCTTTCCAGTTTCATGCATATTGTCAAATATGAGCTAATCTAGCAGTGGGATATCATCCAATGTTGCATACGCTTATTGCGTCCTCTTAGTTCGTTTAATAAGGTTCTTTCATTGAATATTTGTCGTCTTTGAAAAGCGTTAGGAGGCTAGTTTTGAGGGGGAATATTGTACATGAGAGTACTTCGACAGTTTACTTGTCACTACATATATATAGAAGTCGTCTATTTGGAAGTCATCTATATAGAAGGGGATGCACTTGTTATCTTCGACGATACACCTGAAAGTTCAGATTGGAGAGGGGTGCTAAATATTACTAAGAAAAAGAATGGGTACAAAAAAGGGTCCGTTGCACAGATGCGGTATGTCTTGCTCGACGTTATTGTGGGTGGGATCGATTTGAGTGGTCGTATGTGTTTGTTCTGCTGTCTAACACTAATGAATGGTGTTGCTGAATGGCGATTGTTATTACCAATTTATATTATTAAATCCTGGGAAGTTGGATGAGCGATGGTCGGCGTTATCTCCGCGCTGATAGCCTAGCAAAGTCAACACAGCGATGAAATCAAAGAAGCACCTCAAGTGAAACAAAGGTCTAGCGTCGACCTGCCAGAATTGTTGAGGATGCGCGATGAGTTCAATGACTATAAGGTAGAATACGTGAAGAGGTGAGAGTATAATGTCCTAACAGAAGATTTTATTGCTCGAGGTGGTTGTTCAAGTGACCTAGAAATCTTTACTTATTGAGATTTCTTAAAGCATTTCAAATGAGGCTCCAGTAAGAGAAGATGGGAGAAGCGAAATGACGGGATATTATATGATGGGAAATTAGGGCAGAGAACAGAGCAATTTCCCCAGTGCAGACATTTTATACTTTATCTGCTAAAATGTAAATCTACCGCGATAAAATATAAAATACTGTCACACCGTTAAAGCGTTTCGATGTGGAGGTGAGGAAAACGAAGCCCAGGTTTTGTTTTGCCCAACGAGATGGGGCTTGGCTTTACTCATGCTTTTCTGGTCTGTATGCGAGCTATATAAGCTGTGAGAGAAAGTTCATATTTTTCTTTCAAACATTTTTTCCCAACGGGACACGAACCGTAACTGCGGTCAGCAAAGTTGTGCAAGCAACGAAACAAACAAACGCACAATCAAATAAAGAAATAAGCTCGAGTACAGTAGGTAATGCCTTGTACAATGTAAACGCACATACAATTTTCTTAAGAGTGAATTGAGGAAAAAAACTCAAATATTTGATATGCTTTTGCATATATGCAAGATTCTAAGCCAAAAAATTGCTTATTAAAAGTATCTACACTTAAAGCGACAACTAAGTCTTCTAAACGATTTAATGGAGGGCGTGCGGTAGACACATGATTAAGGAAAACAATGGCTTAAAAATCAAACTATATCTACCTAATATCTACGTTTGTCAAGAAGATACAGTGTGATCTATAGCTCAGGTCTACAACTATCGTCACATAACGCTGAAATCGATCAAAAATGCCTTCTAGCCGAGTTGATAAATACAAAGCATAAAGGCACCGTGGTGAAGATCGGTTGGATGTGTAGAGAATACCGTCAATCAGGAATCGTCAAAAAAGAACCGCTATTAAAATCTGCTGAATATAATTAACCAGAATTAAATACTTACAAAAATAGTAAACGTTTAGAGCGAAATCTCAAATAAGAGGATTGTGCTCATGCTGAGTGCGGAAGCGATAAATTACCACTTAAGAGCGATGAGGTGCACATTTTGCGATTGGCATTGTTTCGGTGTTGTGTACCAAATTTGTGCCCTAAATTCCTAGCTGTCACCAATCGCATTAGTGCTCATTTCGTTGCATGATGCGATCGTTTCTTTTACCTCTTCTTCTAATATCAGGTTTCTTTTTAATGCTTTCGTAGCGATTCGCTTATGATCAATTTACTTCATCTCTAAAAATTGCCTTATTTTATTTCATTACTAAAAAAATTCTTCCATCTTTTAGTGGCATTCACAAAAACTGCAGCACATAGAATGTAATACTCCACTCTACTAGTCTCATTTAGAGGTCACAATAACTTTTTAGCCAACTTATTAACCGTTAAACTTATGAATAGGTTAAGTAACGATCCTATCTGGTCGGTCTCTCCGTACATTATGAAATTACCCAATGTAATTTCTATCCGATTAGTACATTGAAGTATGCAAATTTCGTAACATTTAATGTAAAACTTCGTAAAATATTTGAATATATCAAATGTGATGAGAAAAGTTGATGTTGCACACCTCAAGGTTACGTACTTGTACATTGTTTTGATCTCTCATTGACGCATTTTAACTCATTCAAATTTTTTAAACATATGTGAGAGAGAGGAAACGATATAATACAAATAGCTTAGACATGCACATGTTTTACATCTTCAAATATAAGCAAACCCATCGTCGAATTTTCAATTTCTTGCTTCTGAATTCATGAAAGGAATTTATTATTGCAGCAAAGTCTTTGCCTATTTTGGAGAATTTTCCATATTGATATTGAGCGAAATGTTACATTTTAGTGGAAATTACCGAGAACAACACTTGGTAAAAGCGGAAAAGGTATCTCAAAAGCCGTTGAGGGGATTTTTATAGAAATTTCTCGAATTTACTAGTGGATTAAGAATCAGACGCAATTTGCTGTATAGAGTGATGTGTATAGGCGCATGAAGTGTTCAATTTTCATGCATTAGCTTTGAGAAACGCCGTTTTGTTTTGTTGAATACTCATTCAGTTGGTATTTACTTAACTCACTTACTCATCGCAGTAAATACTGAACCTTTATTTGATGATCGGCTAAGCGTGTTCGATATCTACGTTTCATAGGGCAGCGATGAACAAAACAACTCAAATTATTACTCCTATCTATCCCAATCAATAAAACTTGAGATTTTATTTCAAATTAAAAACTTAAACAAAACAAGCGGAAAAGATTGTTGGCAAGTTGAGATTTTGCACCTTTACTTACTAAAATAATGAACAGCTTCATGAGCAGTCAAAAAATAACGAAATATGCGCAAAAATGTATTCATATTTTAACTGATCTCATCTCTCTTGAAAAACCTTCAAGTGAGCGAACCTTCAGAAATATCGGAAAAGGAACAACCGTTTTCATAAATTACCAAAAAAGCAGAATATATGAAATAATGCTTGCAAAGTTTAACTGATCCAACTGCTCTTGCAAACCTTTAAAATAACTGTTTTTCTGCAACTTGATCGCTGCAAAATAAAAATATGACCGATGTGAAAACGTTGCAAGTTTGTTTTCGTCTTCAAATAAATATACCTCCTTTCGAAACTCATGGAGAAATATGGAATACGTTTTATGGTGTACATTATACTCACGAAGCTTCAAAGCTATATCAATCACTCTTGAGTTGGAACTAATCGGCAGACAGATACAGACACAGACACATACAACACATTCCCATGACGTTGCTATGAAAAGTGAACTTGCAAAAGCGCATAGCAACTGAAAATTTATTTATTCTGTTTAGTGCACAAAAGTGAAATAGGTGGAATGAATATTTTCGGCTTGTCGAGTAATAAAGACTGATCAATAAATAATGAAGGGATGCGAGATTTCAGTGGCGAATGAGACTCCGATAGATGAGATTAGTGATACCATTTTCGTGAGTCCTTTAGAAGCGATATAGATCGCAATAGATAAAGTGAACCTCAAAATGTGCGGAACTGAGAAAAGTTTTGAATTTAACGAAGCGCACGCTAAACTATCTCCAAATATCG